>JAVSCE010009817.1:0-28533 GCA_032199065.1 Smutsia gigantea
AGGTGGAGGGGCTGCCCTCCTGGGGCTCATGGTCCTGAGTGTGTCACAGGCCTTGAACCTCTGCAGATGCGAGGGCCAGGCTGCAGAGAGGGTGCCTCAGGCAGGGGCCATGCAGGAGAAGACTCCTGGAGGATATGGGCACCAGCAGGCTAGCACACGGGTGTGGAGCCTCGGGGTATGTGTGGCCGGGTTGTGGCTTAGCCCTCTCTCCTGACCTTACGGAATCCCTGCATGTATGGGAGTGTTGACTGCAAGGAGTCAGAAATGCAGTGTCAGCCGCCTGTGTGCCAAGAGGAGGTGGAGGGGGTGGCACTGGGCTGGGCATTCTCCATCTGGACCCCAGACTTGCTCTCCACCCTGTTTGTGTCCTGGGATTCCATAAGGGTCCCCAAAGGGCTTCTGTCAGCCGGGTACCCGAGGTTTGGCAGTTCAGAGGTCAGGCCATCTCTTCTGCTGGGCCGCCATGTCAGTCACTGTGTTCTTGGTGGTCAGCCTGCGGTAACTGTTCCTTACCCTCCACCCTCCAAGCCCAGGGGTCGGCTTCCTATGCTGTTGGCCTGTGGGCACTTGGTAGTCCCCAGTGTCCCTCTCAATGTGACCCTCTCTTTGTAAACAGTCTCCCTGTGACCCCTTGGAGTGTCCAGCCAGCTCTGGTGGGCACAGTGTCTCCCACTGTGGGAGAGGGCACCTTTCATTTCCTGAGGCTGTCCTGGCCCTGTGGAGGGCGTCTCTGACCTCGTCCTGCTCCTGGTCCTTGATTTACCCCTGGAAAAGGCCCTGGGGGCATGTCAGGTTGGGAGGATGTTTCCGGAGGGGTAGGCACTGGGAAATGGGCTCCCTCTCCCAGCTCACCTGGGCCGTGGGGGAAGCCAAGAGGCAGACAGGCCCTCCCGGTGGGGGGCAGCCTCTACTGTGCATGCTGAGCTCTGGATCAACATGACACAGTGGGACCTCCCTGGGACCCACAGCGCCTCTGGGGTGCCCCCTGCCAGCCCCTTGGCATCCACCAGGCGGAGCTCTTTCCTGTGGGGATTGTCTCTCCTTTGGCAGGGGAGCAGCCTGCCGCCCAGAGAGGGGCAAGAACTTGCTGAGGGTCACAGGGAGATGGTGTGGCATCTCTGCCAGGGGGCCTTCTTGTCCACTCTGCCTGCCCGGGACTTTCTCTCTGAACACCCCCTGCATCCCACAGTCCCATAAGCCCAGTGCCTCAGCGGCTGAGTGTCTGGGGCATCACTGTTCCCGTGTGCGGTCGCCTGTCTTTCCGCCCTCCCCAGCTCACTGGGACTGGGGGTGCCCGGGACCAAATCCTTCCTTCTCTGTCTTTCTATTCGAGGTATCCACCATGAGGTGGTAGTTCTCAGAGGCGTGCTTCTGTACCCTGCGGACATTTGCCTGAAGCCATTCAGCTGTCCATTGGGATGACTATGCTGGCCGGAGCTACAGGCACCATGCTCTGTCCCAGGGGATGTGGAGGGCAGAGTATTAAGCCAAACAGGATTGTTCTTGAGCCTAAAGAGCTAAGGAAACTGCTTTGCTGAGTGTGGGACTGCTGGGGACTGCCACCCTTTCTTCCTCCCTGCATCTCCCTTTGGGAATGCGCCCATCCCACCACACGGGACTTGCCCTGTTTTGCAGGTTCCCGGCTAGAGAGGAGTCGGGTCTCTGGTGGATGTGCCTGGAGCACCCCAGACCTGATTCAGGGGTGTTTAGATGAGACTGCCAACGTAGCTGGGCCTGGGTGTGGCTTCAGCATGGCTTGCCTTAGTCCCCTCCCATTCCTGCTCTGTGGTCTCCTCCTGGGACTTCAGATTTTCCTATTCTCCCATGGCTTTCCATCTACCCCCTAGCATCCATGGGTCCAAGCCAGTCGGGTCCCCTGGAGATCCTGTGGCTCACCCAGCCTGGGGATGTCCTGGCCTTCACCAGACGTGAAGGTGGCACTGGAAGGACCAGCAGGGAGGCCAGACCATGGGGGGAAGCAGGGTCTGCCAACAGCGGACCCCACCTCGCAGGGCACCCTTGGCAACAGACCATCAAGACCTCCTGGGGCTCCCATGCAGTCCCACACTTGAACAGACATCATTTTGGATGAATTTATTTCATGAAAAATTAATGTAAGAAATATAAAGATGGTGTATCAATTACAAAGCCTAAACTGATTTCACCTTCTACCTTTGTAGAATTTTTCCTTTAAAAAATTGCATTCGTAAATCAAGAGAGTAATCCAGGCCCTGCCAGATCGCTGAGATGTGGGGGGCATCCTTGGTGCCAGGCTCCCCATTTTGGATTCTTGAGGCTAAGGCCATGTCCTGCAAGCTCCCTATGTGTGTGTGAGCATGTGCTGGCATGTGGACGTTGTATGTGAGGTGACAGGCTACAGGCAGGGGGACAACATGCTCAGTGGGAACTCCTGAGAGCTTGGAGGGGGCAGTGAGCCAGGCTGAGTGGCCTGGTGGGGACGGGGCTGTGGAGACCAGTGGGAAGGAATGGTGCGGGGCTAGTGATAGGCTCCGTCTGACTTTCTCCAGCAGGGTGCAAGTGGGCAGGCGTGTCCTGGGGCTCAGCCCTGTGGGTTGGGGGACAGTTGAGGAGGGGAGCCCTCAGTGTCAGGCCCCAGCAGACACCAGCGGATGTTCCTCCTTCTTCTGCCTGCCAGAGTGGACTCTGTCCTTGAGACAAGGCCCAAGGATCCTATAGTGATGGGGAAAGCCTATAGGGAAGCCCCATGCCTGTTCTAGGAGGTGCATGTGATCCTGTGTCCACGAGGTGGCAGCAGAGTGCCACGCACGGAGAGGCCGCTCAGGGAGGAGGGACCTGGTACCCCTCACGTGCATGTTACCCTCGGTGCCCCAGTCTCCTCCGTCAAACGCCTCTACCTATAGTATCCCCACATTTTCGAGCCACGGAGCTGCAGGCAACCAAATGGTTGCCGTTTGAAACCACGAGTTTAGGGGTGCTCTATCATGTAGCAGTAGGTGGCTGATACAGCATCAAGGGCAGAAGCAAAGGGCGAGGGACGGGGCCACTGCAAGGCCAGAGCCGCTAAGACCAGGAGAGCAGTTGGGGTGTGGGGGGCGGAGCCGGGCTGCTGGTCGGGATGGGGGGGGGGTAAGGGACTGAGACGGTCAGGGATGACTCTGGGTTTGTCAGCTGGGTGAGTGGAAAGTCGAGGAGCATGATAGGCCTAGGTGAAGGGAAACCGAGCTGTGGGTAGGGCCGTTTCCTCCGTCTCCAGGGGACAATGGATTTGGCTGCCTTCCCAGCTTCCGGAGGTGCCCCCACCTGCAGAGCTCTCCACCTGGGCTGTCCTGCCTCCTGTTCTCCTCTGCCTCCCTTGTCAATTGGACTCTGTCCCTCCTGCCTCCCTCTTATAAGGACCCTGTGCCGACCCTGGGCCCGCCCCTATCATCGGGATCCCGTCCCCATCTGTAGGATCTTATTTTCGTCTGTGAGGTGCCTATTGCCGTATGAGGTCACACACTCTCCAGGCGTCCTTGGGGGGCCATTGGTCAGCCCCCACAGCGGGCACTCCAGCTGCCAGAGAGTCACATTTGTCCCACGTGCAAAAGATTCATCTCCCCCCGAAATTTCCCTTAAGTCTCCCCCAAAGCCCCTTGCAGCATCAGCTCAAGTGCACGCCTCCCGAGCGTCCCCAGCTCCAAAGCCTCAAAGGGCAAGGCGCAAAGCCTCCACGCGCGTGTGGACAAGGCTCCCAGTAAGCGAGCAGGAAGTAAAGGAGCTGGCCCGGGTGTCGCTAAGGGAAGGGGCCAAATCGCTGCCCCCCACGGAAACTTCCACATCAAGGCGGGTCTGGGAACAGCGGCCTGCCCTCCAGCCGACCCCAGCCCAGGGCTACGAGAGCGCGGTCCCAGCGCGCCCGCCGCCCCCTGCGAGGCCACCGAGAGGCGGGGTCTCCGGGCGGCCTAGAGCGCCCGGAAGTGACTGTGAGGGCGGAGGGGCGGGCCGGCAGAGGGCAGAGGGGCACTTCCGGCCGGCGGCGGCGGCTCCGGGCCGAGGTGAGTGGGCCCGGGCAGGGGTGGGCAGTAGGCTCTTGCGCGGCCGGGCAGCGGTCCCCAGAGTTCGAGGCGCCCTGCCCTCCGCTGTTGTCCCGTCGGGGCCGCCCGCCCGCCCTCGGCCTGCAGAAGGGGTTGGCCACGGGGTCCCTTCCCCCAGAAGGAGCCAGGCGCAGCTGACGACCCCCTCGCTGTAGTTTTGGTCCTGGCACCAGACGGAGCTTCCACCTCACGCGTGGTCCCCGGGATGGAGGCGCCTTTAAAACAGCCCCGGGACGTCCCCCTGCATCACGGAGGCGGCCCTGCGCGACCGCCCGCCTGTCCCGAGAGCCGCCGGCGGGCGCCCCCAGGCTCCGCCCCTCCCGGAGGTCCGTCCCGGTCGCCTTGCCCCTCGGGTCTGACTCCAGCTCTCGTCGGTCCTCAGAGTACGTGTTTCTGAGCATTTACCCCTCATCGTCCCCGACACCCCGCACACTACCGGGGCGCCCATGAAAAGGCAGTTCCTCGCTCCCTCCCCCAGGCCCCTCCGGCCCTTTCGGAAGTCCGCCTAGTTCCCCTCACACGGCAAGGGGTCTAACTGGTGGGGCGCCTCCTTTCCTCTCCCGCCCACCTCTGTCCCCTTACGGAAACCACCTGCTTTGTCTGGCATGTTAGGGTATCTTTTGGTTTAAGAAGCTGTTTCAGAAGTAATGCCTGAATTTCATCTTTAAAGGAACATTCTGTCTCGCGAGCCAGGCCACTGTGTTTTCAGCTGCCTTGAATCAGCCTGCACACACAGCATGTCAGGAACGAGGAAAGGTCCCTGATGAGCCCATTTCAGGCGCTGGGCCTCCCCCAGCCATCCCAGCCCCTCCTCCTCCCTCCTGTTGTGCTTAGAGTCAGTCCCTTTCCAGTTATGGGGGCCCCGTGTTTCCTCCTGGTTTCTAAGGTGTTTCATGTTGTCTCCTCAAGGGTGGATTATGGCTTCTACTTCCCTCTGCTCTCCGCAGGGCCAAGCAGTACAGAGGCCCTGTCGCAGCCAGTTAAGTTGAATGAAAATGGGGTCCGTAAAGGATCAGCTGCCGCTGCACTTTGCAGACCAAGAGACTGACTTGGGAGAGTGAAAGGCTGCACCCAGACCTAGCTTGATAGAATTTGAATTCGGGGCTCTTGCTACATTTGAAAAAACTTAATTTTTTCTCGTGCTGTAGTCTCAAAGGGCTGCATTTTGTGCTCTATGCAGGAGTAATCCTGTGTCTCCCCACCTGCATGAAATTGGAAGAGGCAGACAAAATCAGGGTCTGGGTGGGAGGTGGGTGCAGAGTTCCCGTCTAGTCTGGGGAGAGGGGAGTGAGAGAGCTGGAGGCCAGTCATGAAGGAAGTGACGGGACACAGCTGGCCCGGGGGAGAAGCAGGACCGTCAGAGCAAACTGGTGAGGGCAGAAGCTCTTCACTCCTCACAGGCTGGAGGACACGTGTCTCACCTGGCAAAGTGTGGGCAAGGGCGGTGATAGACTGCCAGGCCTATGTAAGGATGCATCCACTGTGGCACAGGAAGGTGTGTTAGGTGCTTTGGGAAACTTAACTTTTATAGAAGGATGGAATTGTCCAGCTGAGACCATAGTGACTCAGGTCACTTGGTAGAAGCAGGAAAGAGTTTGTGCCTAGCAGCACGGGGGCTGGGTAGGGTTGGGCAGCTGCCCAGACACCGAGTCATTTGCTGGCCAGCTCATGTATTGGTTGTCTCTGCAACATTTATTTCTGTTGCAGCTTCTCAGGGTGTCTAAAGTAATGAGGACATGCTTGCTTACAGTGGCCTTGGTACATGCTCCGTAACGGCTTGCTTTCTCCCTCCTGTTTTCCAGTTCCTAAAGCACTATATGTGTGAGGCAGCGCGGTGAAGCCAGGAGGGAGGTGCTGCCGCTCAGACAGTAAAAACTCCGTTAGCTGGAACCAGCACCAGAGGCCCCTCCACTCTGGTCCGTGTATGAGGGGACGAGGGGCCACCAGCCCCTGCAGGGAAGGCCAGAGGTCCCGCTGTGTGGAGAAGTTCAGGGGCGGTGTGACACTTCCCCTGCAGAGTGGACCAGGAGTGAACCACGCTGCTGGGGACCCAGCAGACAAGAGACAGCTGTGGCTGCTGGAACTGGAGGGAGGAACAAAGGAGGGCTGTGGCTCTTGGTGGCCAGGGTCAGCCGAAGGAACGGTGCTGGCCACGTGGAAGGAGGTGACCAGGGAGCTGCCTGGCTGGGCCTCCCCTGCCACTGGGACAAGCCACTCTCCCCATGGCCTCCAAGCCAGCTGCTGGGAGGAGCCCAGGGGAGAAGCGCAAGCGGGTGGTGCTGACCCTGAAGGAGAAGATGGACATCTGTGCGCGCCTGGAGAGGGGCGAGAGCAGGCGGGCACTCATGCAGGAATACAACGTGGGCATGTCCACCCTGTACGACATTAAGGCCCACAAGGCCCAGCTGCTCCGTTTCTTTGCCAATTCCGACTCCAGCAAGGCCCTGGAGCGGCGGCGCACCCTGCACACGCCTAAGCTGGAGCACCTGGACCGCGTCCTGTACGAGTGGTTCCTGGTGAAGCGTGCTGAGGGTGTGCCTGTCTCAGGCCCCATGCTCATCGAGAAGGCCAAGGACTTCTACGAGCAGATGCACCTAACTGAGCCCTGCGTGTTTTCCGGCGGGTGGCTTTGGCGGTTTAAGGCCAGGCATGGGATTAAGAAGCTGGACGCGTCCAGTGAAAAGCAGGTGGCTGACCACCAAGCAGCCGAGCAGTTCTGTAGCTTTTTTCAGAGCTTAACTGCTGAGCATGGCCTGTCCCCTGAGCAGGTTTACAATGCTGACGAGACTGGCCTCTTCTGGCGGTGCTTGCCAAACCCCCCTCCAGAAGGTGGGGCGGTGCCCGGTGTCAAGCAGAACAAGGACAGGCTGACTGTCCTTATGTGTGCCAATGCTACGGGCTCCCATAAAATCAAACCTTTGGTGATCGGAAAATGCAGCGGCCCCAGGGCTTTCAAAGGCATCCAACACTTGCCAGCAGCATATAAGGCGCAGGGTAACGCATGGGTGGACAAGGAGATTTTTTCTGACTGGTTCCATCACATTTTTGTCCCTTCGGTGAAGGAGCACTTCAAAACGACAGGTCTGTCTGAAGGCAGCAAAGCCATCCTCCTGCTGGACCACTCCCGGGCCCACCCTCAGGAGTCTGAGCTGGTGTCCGACAACATCTTCACCATCTTTCTGCCTGCCAGTGTCACTTCCTTGATCCAGCCCATGGACCAGGGCATTCGAAGGGATTTCATGAGAAATTTCATCAATCCTCCTGTCACGCTGCAGAGCTTCCACCCCCGTTACAACATGAATGACGCCATATTCGATGTGGCCTGCGCCTGGAATGCTGTGCCCAGCGACGTTTTCAGCCGGGCCTGGAGGAAGCTGTGGCCTGTGGTCCCATTTGTGGAAGGCTCGTCTTCTGAGGAGGAGCTTGAACGACTCAGAACTAAGCCTCGTGATCCGACTTTCGCGCACATCCTCGAGCTCAGGAGAGAGGCTCCGTCTCATCCGAGCAGCAGGCTTCACCGGAGCATAGCCCCTGAGCACAGCAGGCCTGGACTGGAGGCTGGGGAGGGGCATGTTGCCACTGCAGGGCTGGCCCCAGCCACGGGGAACGTGGAGCAGGCTGAGAAGGACAGCGTGGAGGTGGCCTGGGAGCAGGCGGCCTTGGCCTTCGATGCTGTGGTGCACTTTGCAGAGAGGCAGCCTTGCTTCACTGCGCAGGAGGTGGGGCAGCTGCGCGCACTGCGCTCCGTGTTCGTGAGGCAGCGGCAGGTGAAGCGGCGGCGCATGGCACTCAGGGCTGTGGTCAAACTCGAAGGCCCCCAGGAATGCTCCCCTCTGCCCTGCTCGTCCTTGGTGGGTAACCACTGACGGCTGGGCTGCACTCCCCAGGGCTGTGTGGCTATGAGGCCAGGCCAGGCACTGGCGGAGAGCCTTACCCAGAGGGTGAGTGCCTGAGCTCGGTGTCAGTTACTCAGGATAGCCCAGCCCCTGTGTTCAGTTCATAAGCTCCTACCTGTCCCACCACGTGAATGTGAGATATTCAGAGGGGCCACGCAGACATCAGCATACCAGCACTGCCTGTGGCCAGAACCCAGGGTGGGCTGGGCAGACTGGCCTCATGTTCACTGAGCCTTCCTGTGTCTGAGGGTGGAGATATCTGTCCATCCGTCCAATGTGAGAAAGGCTGGTCCTCAGGCTGACCAACAGAAGTCCCTGCTGCCACTTGACACGGTTAGCATTTCCTCCTTGGGCTCAGCCTGCTGGTCTGGCGGCCATCCCTGAGGTAGGTAGGCCCCAAGGGCAGGTAGCAAAGGGCTGCGGCTCAGTGTTGGACCTCACAGTGGCACAGCCCCTGCCAGTGGCCTTACAGGCAATGGGTCACCGCCCTGTTTGTGTGTCCCCACTTTAGTTGTGACCTCCCTCAGCATATGGAAATGTCCTGCATTTTACTGGTAGATCCCACCCTGTGGGCTGGAACCCCAGCATGGAGTGGGCCGCACGCAGGGCTGGTATGGTAGGCTTGCCGCTTGTAACGGGGTAGGAGCGACCAAGCGGGCCTGCCTGCGGCCTCACCGCAGGGCCACGAGGCTCGGCCTGTTTTCAGCGGCGTGGCTCCAAGTCCAGGGTGCGGTCTGCCACCCACATTCCCCAGAACTCTGTGTTCGCGGCCTTTGTGTCAGTGAATGTCGATCAGGCTCGGAAGTCAGCCTTAGGTTCCCACATACACGACCAGACCGGCCGGGCAGGCCGCACATCCCCTAGCAATGCAGGAAGGCTGGCGGTACAGGGGGTCACGGGAAAGCTGGTCCTGGGAACGCATGGTCAGTTCCTGTGTCTCCTGTTAGTTCTTGGACTCACGGCTTCCTGCCGCCCTCCCGGAGCGCTGATTACCCGAAGCCCTTGTTGACACCCCTGTGAGTGTCGTGAAATGGGTGTACTTCTGAGTGTTCTCCTCACTGCTTTGTCCTGGAGTTCCATCCCTGCTCTAAGGTCATGGTGGCTGAAGTGGCACCTCGTCTTCGTTCTGTTTCCTGTGTTTGTGCTGAGAGACCTTTGTCCCTGAGAGCTGTGGGGCTCGTGTGTTTGGCCTGTAGCCCACTTCTCTGGTGCTTTTATGTCCTCCTGAACACTCTGGTGGTGGTCAGCGCTGACAGGGCCCCACACTGCGGACCTGTGTGTCGTGCTGTGCGTGTGCATCTGAAGGCTAGAAACCAGCAGGCCGTGTTCAGAGGCTCATGGCCAGTTCTTTGGGCCAGGTCGCCTCCTAGCTGTCACGTCTGCTTCCATCACAGGTTGGGGGAGCCTCTGTGCATTTCCCCCCGTGCTGCTGAATTGCAGCTGCTTGAGGTGTCGGGAGTCTGCAGCTGCTTGAGGTGTCGGGAGTCACATAGGAGTCACAGGAGGCTGACCTTGCTGCCGGGAGGTGAGCGGCGTGGAGGGACCGACGGGGGCTGGGAAGCTGTCCGCCCCTTCGCCCAGTGCGGCAGCAGGTCCTGAGTGGGTGGGTAAAGCCAGGGAGGGTGGATGCAGGCGGCGTTCTAACTGGCTCTCCTGGGTGCCCTGTGGGTGCTCTGTCCCGTCAGACCATAGGCCCCAGGCTGTCGACTCTTGTCAAGCCTGCCATGACCTCTTCTGTCTGGCCATGTCATGGCCGATCAATAAATGCTTGTCAGCGGACCTCCAGAACAGAGTGTGGGAGCACCCAGCCCAGAGCCCTCCATACTGTCCCACCGGCCCGGCCTGCACTGGCAGTGTGGTGGGGGTGGCCTTTTGGGGGCTTTTCTGTACCACTGGCAGAGCCTTCTCCCATCCCTGTGCCTCCCTCACAGAGTGGCAGGGTGCCAGGCACCTCTGTCCTATCACTGGGTGAAGGGACGCCTAGCGGCCATCACAGGGGCTGTGCACCTCATGCCCACCTCCCTCTTTGGGGCAGGAGTGCCACTGTGCTTGTATGAGACCCCAGAGTTGTCCCCACGCAGGACTCGGTGGACCTCTTCCTAGGACTATTTGTCCATCTTGACTATCCCCTTCCTTGGTGGTCAGAGCAACTTGGCAGACCAAGGCCGGAAAGAAGCTGTCCCCAGCCATGCTGTGTCCCTAGCTGTGCCACGGTGGGACTCTGCCGCTTCTGACTGCTGTGTAAGGGCTTGGGTGCCCCCAGGACTGGGCAGGCTGCAGGTGTCAGCTGCCACCTGTCGAACAAATTAGGGGTGTTACTCCTGGGTGCAGCCTGCAGCGCTGGGGCCCAGGGAAAGGAGAACAGTCTGGGGGGAGAGGTGGGGCTCCCTGGCAGGATCGGCAGCCCCTGGCTGGGAGCTCCGTCCCCGAGCAAGGCCAAGTACTGCTGGACTGACAGAGCTGTGCACATGGAGCTCTGGCACCCACAGAGGCCAGCCTGCAGTGCCTGCTTCAGGGTGGGGTCTGCAGGCCACTCTGCACTGCCCGCTGTGGGTGCCCCAGGGGAGACATGGTGTCAGCTGGAGGAGGCTGTCCTGGCACGTGAGGAGCCGCAGTGGATGTCCTCACTGCCAGCATTTCCCGTGGGGTGGGGAGGCTACAGGGAAAGGGGTGGGGGCAGACAGGGCCTGCCCACGGTGCATCTAGGTGCCATTCAGTGTCAGCACCTTCTCCCACAGTCAGCCATGGTCTGTGGTGGGGTGTGCATGAAGGGGACGGGAGCCCCAGCACACATCTTGTGGGTGCAGGGTGGTAGGAAGGGACTGGGGTGGCGGATAAAGGGATGAGAAAAGGAACCTGGGAGCCGCAGCCCCCACTAGGACCTCTCCTGGCCCGTCCTACCCGGCTCTGAGGGCAGAGCCCTTGGAGGCAACTCAGGGCCACTGTAGTCATACGGCCTCTGGGAGGGCCGGGGCTGGGGCAGGCAGCAGAGTTGGGCCAAACAGGACCCACCCGTGCTGCCCCTGAGGGCCTGCCTGACTGCACTGGGGAGGAGGCAGCCAGGCCAGCTTCCATGGAGCTTTCCTGGTACATAAAGGTGCTTCCACCTCAACCGCCATATAGCACAGAGCACAGCATGTATTAAGCGCCCAGAGGCATTGTGCTCAGTCTGAGGATGGTCTGGTGAGGCCCCTGTCCTACCTCCAGTGAACATGGGTTTTCTGAGAGGGACGAGGGCTGCTGGGGAGGTGGTGGCTTGTGGCTGGGGTGTTGGTAGATCCAGAAGGTCAGTAAGAACAAAGGTCCCAGCCTGCTTCGGGTCCAGCCAGCAGGTCCGGGAGGTGATCCAGGGGGAACCAGGCTCCTGCCACGTGTCAGTGTGGCTCCCGTTTCATTTCCCAAGGCAACTCCTCCATCCCCCACCCCGGTGTTGGCACCAGCCTAGTCCAGCCTCCTTTGCACATCCTCTTGGGTGTGCACATCACTTCTGCTCCGTCCCTGGGGCAGATCCCAGTTGTTGGGGCACTGCTAGCTGCACGGGTGGCTGGACCGTGTGCATGCAGTGAATAGAGAGCCCACACTGGGGGGTGGGTGGCAGCCACATCCAGGCCAGGTCTCCTGACTCCCTCCCACCACCACACCCTCGCCAGCAGTCACTTGCCCAGGTGTCAGCCCCTCCTGTGAGGACGGACACAGCCCGGGATGTGGAGGGTGGAGGCAGGCATCAGCCCCTGACCATCAGCGGGGCAGAGGGTCAATACCGAGGCAGGCCAGGAGACCTGGGGCTGCTGACCCTCACCACTAACTCAGCTTCTAAAGCAGGGCTGGCACTTGGAGACATGGCATTTTCCTGTCCCCCAGCACCAGAGCCAAATACTGGAACTTGTGAAGAAAGGCAAGTGGAGATTTACTTACAGGCTGAACTGCAGATTGGCTGTGGGTCAGGAAAAACATCTCAGATACTGGTGTCAGGATCTATTCCTTCAAAGGAGTCCAATTTGGTTGTGTTAGTCTTTGGAGAAGTTCATGCCCAGGGTATCATGTAAAACAATGAAACAATCGAGAAGTCAGCCAACAGCGGTGGAGCTGGATTGCCGGGGGTGGGCAGGGAGGTTTGCTCAAACCACGGGGTTGTGGGTGCTCGGGCCTGAGGCGCCTCAGCAGAGGCTCAGTGCTGACTGCCCAGCAGACGCCAAGCAGAGTGAACAGCAGGTGACAATAACAGGCCCTGGACTGCTGCTGCACGTTGCCTACAGTGGGCAGCTTTCCAGCACAGTATGAACACATGAAGAGACAGAAGAATGGCTCATGCCCTGGAAAAAGCAGACCACAGAACTGCCTGTGCACATGAGATGTTGGGTTGAACCAGAGACTTCAAACTGGCTGTTGTAAGTATGGTTAGAGAACTACAGGAAACCATGGTTAAGGGGGGGAAGGAAGGAAGATTCTCTAATACACACCAAATTAAGAATGTCACTCAAAGATAAAACTTGTTTACAAATGAACCAGGGTAAGTTCTGGAGCTGATATAATGCATTGGAGAACTCACTAGCGGGGCTTGGCAGTAGATGTGAACTGGCAGAAGAGCGGTCTGATCAGAGGGCACACAGCCCAGTGACCAGAGAGTACCAGGAGTGAGGGCAATGGTCAACCTTGGAGAGACTGGGACTCCACCACCCGCATGAGGGCGTCCCAGCAGGGGAGGAGAGGGCTGGGCCCAGAACAAGGCCAAAGAAGCAGCAGCCAGAAAATCCTCAGACTTACTGGGAGGCGCTAATCTGCAGACCTGCTAGGCTCGGGGAAGTCCAGTGGGTCAACAGAGATCCACAAACAGAAAATCTTGAAGACAGCAAGAGAAGTGGCCATCGCTACAGGAGAACCCTTATATGGCTGACAGCTGACTTCATGTCACCATCAGCAGAGGCCAGGGTAGGGGGCCAAGTGCTCAAAGAAAAAGCCACGACCAGAATCCTGTATCCAGCAAAGCTCTTTCAGAATGAGTGAATTGAAGATGCTTCCAGATATAAAAAGTAAGAGAATTTCTTGCTAGCAGGCCTGCCTTCTAAGAAATACTAAAGGAAGTTCTCAGGCTGAAGCAAGTGACCTCAGACGGTAACTCAAGTCCACAAACACACAAGCAGCGGTGAAGCAGTGGTGCTGTCATGTGAGGCCACACATGTGCTATCAACTCATGTAAAAGGCGGTTGTGTAAAACAACATGGATATAATATACTGTTGGGCCTGTAACATAGAAATGGGATGTGCTTGCTGATAATACAATGGAGGTGGGCGGGAGCAAAGTTTAGGCTAATGAACTAGCTCCAGATAGTGACTCAGATCCATAGAAACAGAACCAGAAATAAATAAGAAAGTTAATTTAACAAAAGTTATGTATGTATTCCTATCAGCTTCCGTGACAACCACGTGTTGTCAGCTTTGCCTCCTTTATGGATGTGGTTTGTGCCTAGGAATACCAGGGAAAGGCGACCTTTCTGGCTCCCAGAGGCAGTGAGTGCTCGTCTGGAATAAATCTGGTTAGAGGCACAGCGGCAGCCGAGAGCACCCACTACCGAAGTAGCTCACAGATAGTGACGCGCTACGGAGGTTGCAGCGCTATGTTAGAAAACGCTAACACAAAAGGAGACAAGTGAGGAGTAGAGGGACAGAAGGGACCCAGGACTCAGCACTTGCCAGCCCTCTGGCTGCCACAACCCGGTGGAGGGCAGCAAGTGGTCCCTGACTCACGGGTGCAGGATTAAGGCCGGGTAGGGTGTGCGTGGTGTCCCTGAGCTGCTCTGCCCCACCCACCTGCAAAGATAAGGGGCAGTTTGATTCCACGGCTCAGACATCTGAGCACAGTCTTCAGGCCTCCCAGGGGCTCTCAGCCATGCTGATTGGAGGTCTGCCCAAAGTGCCGCTCTGCAAAGTTCAGGGCAGGGGCCGCCATCTGGATGTGGGCGAACACGCAGAGCTGACCTAAGAGCTGGGGAGGGCAGGCGCCCTCGCCACAGTGTGACCACTGGTTTATTTACACTGACCTTCCTTGGCAGTCCTGCCTTAGAAAACTCGTTCATGTTTTGGTGCTAAAGCATGGGTGGTGTGATGGCACAAAACAGGCTGCCCCGTGGTGCCCATAGAGAGCCACATGCACTTCCAGCAGGGGCCCAGAAGGGAATCTGGGTGCCCAGCACCCTGCCTTCCCCCCAGATCAGCAGACGCTGGCCCCCGTACCACCTGCAGTGCAGCGCCCCAGCAGTTTCCAGTGGCCAGGCAGGCAGAGCAAGGTGAGAGGCTGTGGCCCCCGGTTTGGGAGGGGGTCCCCAGAAGAGAGCTTCCGAGGTGAGGGCCATATCTAGCCAGGGCCAGGGCAGGGGTGGGTGGCTCTCCTGCGTGCCCTGGGAACCTGGGAGAGGCAGGCTTGTTTTCCCAGCCCCAACCTGTGATGGCTAGATCCTTGGTGTCTAGACCTGTGTCCTTTCATCTGAACCGGGGGTGTCTGGGAGGTCAGGACAGGCTTTTCCATTCCAGACACCCTGGGCTGGCACGGGAATGTTCAGGAAGGCAAGGGTGAGGGCAGCAGTTCTACAACTGAGAAAAATTCTGCTAAAGCCCAGTGTCTGGCCTTAGTGGGAGCGATAGATGGAGCCTGGGCCACCCAGTCCTGAGACTCTGTGGCCCGAGGAGGGGAGCCAAGCTGTGCACCCCAGCATTCAGTCCCAGGGCCCTGGGGAGGCAGGAGGGAGAGGAGTTGTCTCCAAGGAGTGGATGTCAAGCTAAGATCTGAAGCAAGTTCGGACCCCAGGCAAATGCTCAGAGAAGTAGGACCAGTGTCACTGCCAGAGCCAGTGTGGGTGTGGGAGCCCGTAGGTGCCCAGGACAGTTCCATGCACCCATGAGGAGAGGTGCCCCTCCATAGCTGTGGGTGTGGGGCTGCTTATTCATTTGTTCTTCAGGCCTGACCAAGGCCTCCCAGATCCCGGGGCTACCTGGCAAGTGGGACAGAGGTGACCAGGGTGTAGTTGCAGAAAGCCCTACATGTGGCCAGACACAGGTTGCCCTGAAGCCACTGGCAGAGGGTTGGGGCTGCAGGGCGGACCTCTGCAGTGTTCTGTGGGAGAGCCGCCTGGGCAACTGGGAGGGCTTCATGGAGGTGGTGAGCTGGGGGCGGGCCTGGGAGGATGCATAGGAGATCCCCAGTTGGGAAATCAGGAGAGGCCTTAGGCAGATGGAGAGTGCCTGGAGGCTGGGCCCCTCCCATGGGGGCTTCTGCATGCTCTGCTCAGGTTCTCCTCCCTGACTGTGCAGATGTGGAAAGTAGCGGTCCCTGGGGCTGCCCTTGGGCCCCCTGCTGCTCCTCTGCAGCCCACCATAGCACCCTCTGACACTTTTGAATAAGTAATTCTGCCCCTTTTTATGGGACCATACATTTTAACAAAGGGCTTTTTCCCCAGAAATCCAGGGAGCGAGGTTCCCTCTTGGCTCGGGCCTTCCTGTTGCCAGCTGCCCTAATGGGGACACCTATAAATCTCTGTTATTTGTGGCTCCAAAAATGAGGCCATGGTTCTCGTTGTGTCTCATTATTTAATTAAACAGACATTTTTAAGACATCAGAGAGGGGCCTAGGTGCCAGTGAGGTAAGGTGGCAGAGGGCGGGTGGGCAGCTTCTTGGAGAGAAGGGCCTGTGCAGTTGGGGACATGCACCCTCAGTGGTGCTGACCTTCTGTCTCCAGGGTCGGCCCGGCCCCCACTCTGCAGGGCCCTTGGCCGTCACCGGGGGACCCGGCCTCATTTCACTTTGTTCCTAAAACGGAGAGTCCCTGTGTCCTGGGAGGCCCTACAGCATCTCACTGGTTTTCTGTGTGTCTGGGGTCCACTGGCACCACTTCAAAGCCCTGCCCACTCAAAGGGTCTCTGTCCACTGCTTTCAAATGAGTGAAGTTAAAAAACACAAAACACATACTTTACTGCAGCTAAAACAATTGAGTCAATTAAACAGCCCGTTTACCGAACTCAGAGTATTCAAGTAATTGAATTATCTTCTCCAACTTGCCGTCTGCTGGGTAACAAATGCATGCTGGATGTCTTGTCATTACTGTTCACGTTTTATAGCCCGGCTCTGACCACCACAGAGGTAGCCCTGGGTGACTCTGAGCTACAGATGAGTGGCGTTAGGCGGGAGGCAGAGTAGAAGCACTGCGTCGGGGTGTCTGTGCCACCAAGCTGCTGTTTCGGGGACAGGCATGTGACCCTTTGGTCTCAATGCCGCTTTGGACGCTGCAGTGAGGCCCAGGGCCGGGACATGCCCCTTAATAGGAGAGGGTTTCTGTTTGGAGTAAAGTTCTAGAAGTAGGTGGTGGTGGTTAGTGAGAACATACTCAGTGACACTGACTGGATGACGTGGTTAAAACGTGACGTTTGCCACGCTAAAAACAGAGACAGATAGGCCTTGTTGATTAGGACATAGGGGCCTCAGGGGACAGGTGAAGCCACTGAGACTAGCACCAGCAGGCAGCCCCTAGGTGGACAGAGTGGGGCCAGTGTCACCAGTGCCCAGGACGGGGACAGCTGAGGACCACACCTGAGTATTCAAGATGAGGGGATGCCTCAGTTTGTCCGTGTCCCCTCCTCCCTTCCAGGCCTCTGGAAATGCAGGGATGGTGCTCCACAGTGTCTGCGGGAAGCGCCACTCCTGGGGGGGTGGGCTGGGGCCTGGAGCGCCGTTCTTGCCCGGTCCTTCAGTCAGGAGACATTTCCTGAGCACCTGCTCTGGGCAGGCATGGCCCTGGCCCGTTGCTGGTCTTGGGTGGTGTCAGGCCTGGAAGAGCTGGGAGGAGGTTGCATCCCTGGGCAGGCAGGGCCTCTGGCCTGTGTCCCCGGCCTGCAGGGTGGAGCTGGCCTTCCAGCTCACCCTGACCTGGGTGCTTTGTGCATCTGTACTGCTTTCCTCCACTTCTAGCCTCTGTCATCTGAAGTCTTCAAACATTTACTGAGTGCCTGCCATGTGCCAGGCCTGGGCAGTGGGGACACCTGAGGGGCCATGACCTGAAAAGGGTGACAAACATGTCACCAACCAATACTGGCACATTTCCACAGCCTTGGGACCTGGGGTGTGTCCTGGAGGTCTCTCTGAAAGGCCATTTGCCAGCAACAAGGAGGATGGGCTGTCCAGGTGGGGCCCGGCACAGGCAGAGGTGGGGGCTGTTCCTGGTGAAGCAACAGGATAGGTGTGCGTGTCCATGGAGGGGTGCAGGGAGACGTCCCTTGTTCACAGCAGCGTCCAGAACCCTGCCCTCCTGTCTGTGTCCTAGCCCGTCTGACCCTTGACTGGGGCCACTGACGCTCCTAGGCACCTTCTTGTCCCCATCCTCCCGCACTGCCAGGGACCTGCCTATCCTGAGAACCTGCCCTTCGGGGTGTTAATTCCATCATGTGCTGACAGCCTCCCAGTGTCCATCTCCAGCCCACCATCTCCCTGGGCTCCCTGTAGCGGCTCAGATGTAAAGTGCCAGGACAGAACCTCTACTGGCCCCAAACCTGGGCGCCCTTTGACCTTTGTCTAGCCACACCCAGTCCCAGGGAGGTCTTTGGTGTGACCCTGTTGGCCACAGCTTGTGGCACCTTGTGCATGTGACCTCCTTTCACTCCCCAGGCCCCCTGCCCTCCCTGCCTGCCTCCCCAGGCCCCCTGCTCTCCCTGCCTGCCCCCCGCCTCTGTTTGCCCCGGCAGCCAGCATGACCGTGGTGTAGTCAGTGGGAGGAGGGCTCAGCCCCTGCCTGTGGATGAGGCCGCCCTGCAAGGGGCCCAGGTGCGGGCCCTCCCTCCCACCTGCAGCTGTCAGCTCCGGCACGTTATCAGTTGGGCTTCTCCAGAGAGACAGGCCCAGCAGGACGTTTGTATAAGCACAAGGAGGTCCCCTGAGTTGCTGGTGTGCACCGCCAACAGCAGATAAGTCCTGAGGTCTGCAGCTGGGGATCTGGGACCCAGAAAGGGTCAGTGGTTCAGCCCAAGTCCAAGTAAATGGTCCGGGGTTCCTGCACCTCACCTGCGGCTGCCCAACTGCCATGATGAAGGAAGGGGTGCCGGGCTTCTGTCAGCCCCTCCTGTCCTGGGCACCCAGTCTGCTCTACGTCCTGTAGTCCAGGCCCCAGACACCACAGGTCAACTCACAGGTGCTTGTGGAGTGGCAGGGTAGAAGGGGCCGGCTCCCGTCCTGCTGAGAGACCCTGAGCCCTCAGAGGACAGTGGAAGCCGACAGGGCCAGGAGTCTCAGCAAGCTGTTGCTATGTTCTGGGGGTCTCCGGCATTGCAGATTCCAGCCCCGCCCCTGCCTCTCTCCCCTCTGCCCTGTGCCTCTGTCCCCTTTGCCCCCTCTGCCTGGTGCCCTCTGTTCCCTCTGTCCCCTCTGCCTGGTGCCCTCTGTTCCCTCTGTCCCCTCTGCCTGGTGGCCTTGTCCCCTCTGCTGTCTGCCCCTCCTTGCTGCTGTAGCATTGGCTGAGCGCCTGCTGTATGTGCTGCCCTGCAGATGCCCAGCTGGGCCTCCCCCTCCAGCACTCACAGCCCTGGGGGGTGGGGGGGATGACCGAGGAGCCCAGATGGCACCATAGCCAGAGTGTGGTGGCCTGGCCGCGGGAGGCACACGAGTCCTGGCCTCTCCCAGCCTCGCCTTTGCCAGATGACCCTGAAGTGGATATGGGCACTTGGGGACCCAGCAAGGCCTCCACTGTGCCGAGGGCCAGGGTCATGGGCAGGTATTCTCCGATTGGCTGTTCAGTTGTCCCTCTGTCTCTGCAGCCACCAGGAGTCACGCTGGCCTGGGGAGGTGGCTCAGCAGTGCCTCGGCCTGGCGCAGTGATGCCCCCGGTCAGGCCTCTGTTCCACGCAGGCCTGCACTGTCCGTGGGCGCACCGCCAGTGTGCTGCGGAGTGTTCACACAGGCCTGTGCACAGGCTTCCTGGCATAGTGTCCACCTCCCCGCTGGTGCTGGCCTGGGAAGCGGCTCTGGCCCTTCAGGCCCTGGGAGTGAGGGAGGCCTGGGAACCCGCCCAGGCAGTGCGGGGCCTTCTTCGCTTCTGATGAGAAATCAGCTGTGGAAGCCTTCTGCTTAGTGCTGGGGAGACCTGAGCCGGGTTGGCCTCAGCCTACCAGGGACTTTGCTCAGGTCCCCGATAGGGTGCTTTTGACGGAAGCTTGAGGAGGGGCCGCTCCACTAGGAGCCTCCTGGCGCCCCCACCAGCTGCCTGTGCTCAGGGGTGAGCCCTTCTGCCTCCCCACTACACGCACCTGGGGGCCAGCTGACTGCAGGGTTGGGTGCCACGCAGCTCTATGATGTGCTTTGCTCAGAGACATAAAGGCCTCTTTCCGGGGAGGAGGAGGCCTGGTGGGTACCCGGGAGGTGAGTCAGCAGCAGGGTGAGTCACCTGCTCTGAGTGGCTCCTGTCATTCTTCACAGAGAGGGGTCCCCTAACAGGGAGGGGGGGGGAAAGGGAGGGGAGAGGGGAGAAGCTGGGCTGGGTACTGAGGGTCAGGCCTCGGAGGCTCGGGCCTTCAGCCAGCTGACTGTGGCTCCCCTAGTTCTTCGGAAACAGAGGGGCCTGGTCCTCCAAGGTCATAGCTCAGCAGGGCAGTGCCGGCCCAAGGACTGTGGGTCGGGAGCACCCTTGGCTGGGAGGAAAGTCAGCCATCTCCACCCTGCCCTGCTCGAGACTGGGGAGCAGGGTGCAGAGGGTGAGGGAGGCTTCTGAGGGGCTCCTGGTACCTGGGTTCCACTGGCTGCCCCCACCCCCCAGGCAGAGAACAGGCTGCGAGGTGTGGCTGTTTCCCCATTACACTCTCCCCAGGGACAGTCGCCCAGCCTGCAGACAAGGGGTGTTTGGGTGTGTACACTGGGGGTCAGCCCACACTCCAGTACCAGGCACTCACGGAGCCTGACCCCAGCAGACCCACAGGTGGAGCGCCAGCGCCAGGCACAGTGAGCCCCCACCCAGCTCACAAGCTGATCCTCGGTGGTGGTCACAGGCTGGGCCTGATGCTGGCCCTTGTGCTCTCTTAGCTTATATGAGGAGGACAAGACCAGGGAGCCCGGAGCCCTGTGTGTGTTCTGCCCTTAAACTGGAGAAGCCAAGAGCCTCTGCTGACCTGTCACCATCTGTGAGCAGCTCAGCGCTCTCCCTGGCCACAGGCATGACCCCTCCCTCGCCTCTGCCAGGACTCCAGCTTCCAGTCAGTTCCAAGTCCCCTGGGTGACAGTCAGCAGTCCTGGGGGTGGGCTGGTGACTGGAGCTGACTCACCAGAGAACTGGGGGAGGCGGGGGTGTCAGAGCTGGGCTCCCACAGGTTTGGGCCCCAGCTGGTCCCGCGGCTCCTGGGGGAGCATCTTCCTGCACCTTCCCTGGGATGAGGCAGGCCCAGCTCACACTATGGACAGGAGCAGTTAGGGATCTGAGCCGAGACCCCTCCATGCCAGTCTCTACCCTCAGACACCGAGGGCTTTGGGGCCTAGCCGCCTCCTGCCTTTGCTCCTCCCTCATCCCCTCCCTGGGCACTGGCCCTTCCGGGACACCAGCTGGGGCTTCTAATGCTGCCTCGTAAGGTTGCAGGGCCCAGCGTGGCCCAGGGCCCGGTGAGCTCAGACAGCCAGCTGGGGACCTCCCACAGGGGCAGGGAACTCCCATGTCTCAGCACCTCTCCTCCCTGCCCTGTGCTCCACGGGGCCTGTAGTAGACACTGGCTGAGCCCAGGCCCAGGGGCAGAGAAGAGGCTGCAGATGAGAGAGCAAGTGCCGCGCCTTGAGGGGCGGGGGCGTGTCCTGAGGAGGAGGGGCCAATGTCCTGGAGGGGTGGGGCCAGCATCCAGGAGGAGGAGCCTAGTCCCCTGTCGGTTCTCCCTGTCTCCCCCGCCTTCAGCTGCTGCTTGTAGCCTGGCCAACAGCTAGTGAGAAGCTGAGGCCGCCCGCCAATAGCCAGTTGTGTGAACTGGGGAGCAGATACGTCCTGAGCTCTGGGTGCTGGCGCTGGTCAGGTGGAGCGGGGGCGCCATGGGAGCCGCGTCGGGCCAGGCAGAAGGGTGCCTGCCGGACCCCAGCCCTTCTCCCTGTGAGGTGGCTTGGCCTCCGTGGGTCCCGCTCTTGGGTGTGATGGTGACGACGCTCCTGGAGTGTCAGAGGTGATGGGGGAGCGTGGAGCTGAGCGTGCTGCTGTCAGTCTGGAATGGGTGACGTTGATTGGCCCATGGTGTTGGTGGTGAAGAGGGCATTGGCCGGTTGCTGATGAGCGTGGCAGGCCCATTCCAGGACTGGCTCGGCAGGCTGCCCACACTCGGGCCCGCCTCATCCCCACCCCTGCGCAGACGTGGGCTGGCAGGGGAAGCTACTCTCAGTGCCCTCCGTTTGTCCTCTGGGAGGCTGGCCCTTCCCCACCTGCCCAGCGAGAGACAGAGCTGAGGGGCCAGTATGCGCCCCATCTTCCTGTCCCTCGGTCTCCTGTGGGCACTGTGGGGGAGGTGTCCTTGCCTTTTCCGCGGAGCTGAGCAGCTCCTGCCCCAGTGTCCCACCTGTCTCAGGCTTCATGCTGGGCGGGTGGCAGGTGAGTAATGTGGACACCGTGGCTTAATGCTCTCATTGTCCAGAAAAGAAAACTGAGGCAGAGAAGGGAACATGACCAGGCTGAGCCCAAACCTGGGTCTCTCTCCTGGGACCTGAGGTGAGCCCTCCTTGTGTGGAGTCACGGCCCTGGGTCCTGGGCCCGGTTCTGCCCCTCCTTTCGTAAGGCCCCTCCTGACCCAGCCTCAGCACCCACCTGCAGTGGGGCTCACACACTCCGCCGTTTCTGCATCACCCAGCCCAGGGCCAACTGCAGAAAAAGCGAGAGCTCCGAGGAGGGATGTTACTCCAGTGAGCACCCCCTGAGGAGGCTCTGCTGCAGCGTCCAGCAGAGTGGAGAGGTGGCCTCCTCGTTTTATTAGTAAAG
This sequence comes from Smutsia gigantea, assembly GCA_032199065.1. NCBI lineage: Eukaryota > Metazoa > Chordata > Mammalia > Pholidota > Manidae > Smutsia > Smutsia gigantea. The sequence goes on from JAVSCE010009817.1 coordinate 21,916, forward strand.
CAGAGCAGTAAGTCATCAGTGCTCCAGGAATGCACCACTCTACTGACTGATGCTTTCTAATTAGGAATGAGGAGAAAACAGTGTCCTTGGGAGGCTCACAGGCAGGCCGCAGGAGCCTTCAGTCACTGCCACCCACTTACTGCCAGTGTCTGGGCTGCCCTGCCATCCTGGAGTGTGGGCCCAGCCAGGAGGGGATGGCGACCCTGCCACTGAGGCTCAGGTGAGGCCAGGGGGGCCTGCTCTCCCCTCACCCAAGACACTGCTGGCATGAGGTTGGCAAACCAGCCTCGGGGGCACAGAGGCAGGTGAGCACTGAAACCCCCTGCCTGCCTCTCTGGAGGAGGGCATGGTGGCCCGCCCACCATGTTCTCAGAGAGCCCCCCAGGCAGCTGTGCCAGCCACATATAGGGCATGGTCTCTGCCTTCAGTGGATGGCCACCCCAGGGGCTCGACACAAGGACAAGGGTCTCCCAGAATGACAGGCACTTGGGGGCACGTCTGGGAGTCAGAAGGTGTCCTGTACAAGGGGACCCGGCCCTGGCCCTTGGGGACAGGCACTGTCACAGTGTCCCCGTACTGCCTCTGGCGGCCCCTCGCACGCCCTGCAGCCAGCCTGTGGGTGCCCATGTGGGCCCCAGGCCACGGGGCCTTCTCAGTAGGACCCCAATCCAGGGGCAGTGTGACCCTCACCCAGCGTTAACCACGGAAACAGCCGCTGGCGGCTTGCATTTAGAGAGCTGTGCATGCTGGGCCCTGTGCATCTGACCTGCCACGCCTCCAGGTGGGCACTGCCGTCCTTGCCGTAACTCCGCACCGCGCTGGCAGGTTCTCCTTGCTCTGCGGTTTCACGTGGAGGGGACTGAAGGTCGGACGTCACAACACAAAGTGGGCATTTCAGCAAATGCTTCAAAGATCCACTTGGCCCCTTGGCTCTGGTGCTTACAGGAAGAGAAACTTTCTTCTTCAGTGACAACAGTGTCTCTCCAGCTTGTTGGCAGAAATGGGGGCTTGAGCCACATGAGGTCCACATCTGCCTCCCTCAAAGCCACACGTATCAGTGAAGTGCATTCCCAGCCAGATGGCAAGCCGGGTAGGGGTGGCTGTGTGGGTGATAAAGGTGGTGAAGACCGTGATGGCGGTGGCGACCGGACCTGCTGGTGACGGGGTTTGGTGTGGCCTAAATGTTTAAGGTTAAATCCTGTAACCCCTGAGGTGATGCTGTTAGGAGGGGCCTTGGCAGATGATCGGGTTATGGAGGTGGAGCCCTTTGGAAAGAGCCCCTGTTGAGCCCCTTGACCCTCCACATGGGGACCGGTGAGGGGTCTGAAGCCTGGCTTCACCGGAGCCCAGCCATGCCAGCCCCGATCTTGGACTTCCAGCCTCCAGAACAGTGAAAAATAACTTTCTGCTGTTTGCAAGCCGCCCCATCTGTGGCGTTCCGTCGGCGCAGTCTGGGTGGACCGGGCTGGGGTGGGGGTGGGCCGGCAGTGCTGGTGTTGATGGGATAGTGTGAGGAGCTTGGCGTCAGGGTGTTGTGGCTTTCATGGCAGGGGAGGTTGGAGCTACGGACTGAGCTGTGTGTCTCCACATTCACATGGTGAAGCCCTACTGCCAAGAGCGCTGTGTTGGGAGAGAGGGCTTTGGGGGGTGAGGGCAGAAGGGGTCCTAATTGCATAGGACTGTGGCCTTATAAGCTCCCCCCTCAATCCCATGTACACAAACAAAGGAAAGTCCTTCTGAGGACACCAGGGAGATGGCCATCTACAAGCCAAGAAGCCAGCTCTCACCAGAAACCTTACCTGATCTTGGACTTTCCAGCCCCCGTATTCGGGAGAAATAAAAGCCTGCTCTTGAAGCCGCCCAGACAGTGGTGTTTAATTAAGGCGCCCGAGCAGCCTGATAGTGGGCATGGTGGTGATGTGGCCGTGCGGGTGGAGGTGTTGTGACAGCGAATATGGCACCTTGCAAGTGGGACCCAGGGGGGTCGGGTCAGAGTCGGAATGGCGGCGGTGCCTCTTGCCCCCAGGATGGCTGTCTGGGATGTGGCCCCCTGCCTCCCCCAGGCCCACGCTCATGTCACCAGTGGAGTCACTGAGATCCTTGTGGGATTCTGACATGGCATTTTATTTTTACCTAGAAAACTGCAGCATCCACTTGTTCAGGGACTGTGGTCCCACTGTGTAGTGGCTAGGCTAGAAATTTACCCTATGCCCCCAGCTGGCCGCAGCGCACAGGAAATGGGGCTGGGCTGGTGCTGGCCTGCCTCTGCCTTCCGTCTCTGCCTGGGCGGGCTGGGAGGGAGGCAGTGTCCAGGCCCTGGGAGCCCCTCCTAACCTGCTCCCAGGGCCACCTCTGGGCCTCAGGTGAGGGAAACCTGACTCCGTGGCCAAGGCCAGTGTCTGGGCATATCTGACCTCCTTGAGATGCCCTGGATCCCCAGGCTCTGCTGAGACTCAGGTCTGTGGGGGGGCATACAGGGCTGTGGGGACAGCCTAAGGGTTCTGGGGTGGCGGGGGTGAGGCCATCAGGGCACCCCTCGGGGAGGAGGCAGTTAAAGAGCAAGATGTGAAAGCTGTCACCTTGGTCCAGGAGGTTTAGGAGATGAAGTGGGGTGTCCTGGGCCCTTACAGGAGTGGGCATGGGGGATGCCAAAAGCCTGATGGTGGGTAGGGTCTGTGGAAAGATCTGTTTTCCAGCTCAGGGGCATGTCTGCAGGTGTGGGTGTGATGGGGTGAAGCCACAGTGGGTGGGCAGCTGCCAGGAGACACACGAGGACCCGCTGGTCCTTACCTGTGCCTTCCCTCAGCCCCAGCTACGCCTGGGAGGGGCTGGTCTCCTTCCGGGGTGGGGCAAGGGCCATGATCAGTGCCACTCCCCAGTCCCCCATGGGCCGGCACCTGGCCCAGATACGGACCTTAGGAATAAGAATGCAAAAGGGGATTGTGCGTCAGGAATGAGACCTACTGGTCAGGACTCCTGCTGGCACAGACCTGCCCTGGGGGCAGTCACCCATGATGGGCCTCCAAGGACCCCCCATTAATGAAGAGGACAGGCTCAGAGGGTGTCTGGGGTGACCCGGCCTGGCAGTGGACAGTAGGAGCAGGGCTGGCTTCAGGGCCAGAGGCTCAGCCATCCAATCACCAGCTGGGTTTCTTGGGCCCACCCTCTCTGCACTCAAGTCCCTTGTCTGAGAAATGGGTGACGGACCCAGCTGCTCCACAGGTCAGGCAGATGCGGGCGTGCAGTTGGCCCCTTCTCTCGTGTGACCTCTGTGTGCCCTTCTTTCCAGAGAGACCACAGAACAGTGGACTCCTGCCCCCGGGGACTGGGAAGGGGGCTCTGGCAGGTGGGCCTGGCTGAGTGGGGCCCGCGACAAAACAGAAACACAGTACTTTGTTCAAAGTTAGCAGGAATTGCACAACAGCCTGGGGCTGGGAGACAGCCAGTACCCTGGGGACCACCGCCCGCTGAGGCACCGCTGTGGGCAGCTCATCACGGCTGGGGGCTGCTGAGCTGAGATCTGGGGGGCTGGGGCTTTGGCAGGGCCGACACCAGGCCTGAGGGCCAAGGGCGCCCTAGAGCCCGGCAGCACACAGGCGGGCACCCACATCCATGAAAAGGGGGCCGTGGGGAGACACCAGCCTGGGCGACCATCGTGCCTGGAGCTGGCAGGGTGACCGGGCCCGCGGCCGTGGGATCTCCGGGTCAGCAGCCCAGGAGCCAGAGCAGGTGGCCTGTGGAAGTGGACAAGGTGGTCTGGGTAGGGAGGCAGCTGTGAAGGGCAGGGGCTCAGGCCCGTCTCATGGGAGGCAGTGGCGAGCGGAGGGACAAGGGCGGGACCCCGAGCGGGCCACCACCACTTCCGGGGGTGCTGGGCCACATCCCTCCACCCCTCCCAGGGGGCACAGCGCAGAGCCTGCCTGCGTGTGGAAGCTCCTCCAGCGTCACACGCACTATTCTCAGCCTCTCTCCTTTTATGGCTCCGGAAGTGTGCCCTGGAAGCTGCAGGGAGAGATCTAAATGCAGATACAGAGAACAGCGGGAAGGCGTGCCGCCACCGCCCCCTCCCTGGCACGGGCTGTCCTGAACCCCGGCTCCGCTCTGGGGGCGTCTGGACAGTGAGAGCTGGCAGCAAACCCCGGTCCTGGCTGAGTGAGGTGCTGGCCACACCTGGCGCTCCTGCTGCGTGATCCGAGCCCCCTGGGCATCCAGGGAGGCAGCCTGGCTGCGGGCCCAGTGGAGCAGAGAGGAGGGGGCCGCTGCCTGGCTCCAGGGCCCCCAGGCAGCCTCCCCGCTGCTCCTATGAGTCCTTGTCGCACCGCTCCCACACTTGACGGCTAAGGTCACCGAGCAGACACTGGGAGCTTGACTCCCCCTTATCCCTGACCCTCCAAACAGCCCTCAAACTGACCCCTCACCCACCGGGGGGAGGCCTCCAGCTGGGAGGTCAGCCTGAGCAGCTCCCCATTTGCTTTCCCCTGCGGCCCCTCCTCTCTCTGGCCACAGACCCAGGTTGGAGGTTGCTTCCCAGCCAAGGCGAGGACCCACCCATCCAGTCCCCTTCCCCTCCAGCCTCTGCCCCTGGAGGGGTACCGAACCCAGCTCACTCTGGCTGTCTCTGCCCGTGGGGCCCCTCTGGGCTGCTGGCTCCAGCAGCTGGGGGTGCCAGGCACCTCTGGCCAGAGTTTCCTCAAGGCAGGAACCAGACGGGCCTCGTCCACTCCACGTGCCCAGAGCGAGCTAAGTGGCTGGCACAGTGAGTGAGCAAGATCATAGTAGGAGGACAGATCAGGCAGTCACACGTGGACACACGGACCACACAGATGCAGACACACAGACATTACGGCTCTACAGAAGACCCAGCACGGCTTGGGGAGCCCAGGGAGCCTCCCTGGAACTGGTGGCACTAGGCTCAGACTAGACAGTACAGAAAGCCCTGCTGAGTCCTTGTGCTCAGGTTTTAAAACTGGCTAGGCTTTTGTTGGCTGAACAAGGGGTAGGGGCAGTGGCACTCCCAGTGGAGGGAATGGCGTGGTTGGTCCACTCTCCTAGCCACACACCATTGCTGCCGCCGCTGAGCTGCCCATTTAGTCCTGCGTGACCACTGTGGGAGGACAACGTGGGGCCAGAGGGGCCAAGGGACTTGTGGGAGGTCACACAGCTAGAGGGGAAGCAGGGTGAGGAGGCGGTGCCCACCCGTCCAGTGCCCTATGGACACCCAGGTGGGCTGGAGGGACAACCACCCGGCGAGCACCTCCCAGCCCGTTGCCCAGTCCAGGGCTCCTACCCAAACACCCACCCCAGACAGGAGACCCCCGAACACCCGTCCTCTGGTGCCCCCGCGGTCCCCTTCCTCTCCTTGTCCTGGCCCGGGTCAGGGGTCCCAGCCCGGTTTTTGGGAAGCTGAGCCTGGGCCTCTGACCTGAGGCTCGCCCTGCAGGTGTAGGCAGATGTGCAGGGCCACATGCAGCCTGTGTCCTCCAGGGCCTGTGTGGGGTCATGGTGAGGACCCTATTTTGTGGGACCACCTGTGCCTCCCTGCACCCCATTTTTCTCAGTACCTGTTAAGTTGGCTCAGGAGCTGTTGTTCTGGCTGAATGGCTGACTCGCCCCATGGTTGAACAGGGGAGGGATGGTTGTGCCCACTTTACGGGTAAGGAAACTGAGGCTGGGCAGGGGCAGGGGCTGAGGGGACTCACCCACCACGTCCAAGATGCCTCTGGAAGCCAGCAGGCCTTTGCTGCGCCCTCTCCCATCCTGCCTTGGCTCTGGCCTTAGCTTCCCCTGCCCCAAGGCATGGCTGGGGGTGGGGGTGAGGTTTCCCTGAGGCCCGGCTCTCCACCAGCTGGCCCAGGGCTGCTGGGGTGTGGCCACCTGCGAGGCACCGGGAGCAGCCGGCTCAGGCGCCTCCCTGCCAGCACTGTCGGAAAAATACCAAACTTCCCTTGGAGGGGAGGTGCTGAGGCAGGAGGCAGGAGGCAGGAAGGAGGAGGGTCTGGTGTGTGGGGGCCCAGAATGAACAGGCTGCCGGTTCCGGGGACAGGACACAGCACACACACCCTGCCAAACCCAGGGGGAAGAGGAAGCACAGAAGGAAGGAGGGGAGGGGGCGGAAGAGGCGCCTCCTGCGACTCTGGCGCTGGGAGCCCCTCTGGGTGCAGCGCCTCTGCCTCTGCCTCTGGGGCCCCAGGCCCGCGCTCGGTCCCTCCTGTCACAGGTCTGACACCAGCACTGAGGGGCCTCCTGAGACCCCTGCCTGGCCAGCCCGGTCTCCTGGGGTCTCAGCAGCTGCTCTGGGACCCCACCTCTGCCATCTGCGGTGGTGGCCTGGGCAGGTCCCCCCACCAGGGTGGGAATGTCCTCTTGAGGAAAGGGGCTGGCCTTGCCCCCCTCTCCGGTGTCTCTGCCCTCCACCCCTGTCCTCCTGTCCTCTCTGGCCTCCACCCTTATCCTCCTGTCCTCTCTGCCCCCCACCACTATCCTCCTGTCCTCTCTGCCCCCCACCCCTGTCCTCCTGTCCTCTCTGGCCTCCACCCCTATCCTCCTGTCCTCTCTGGCCTCCACCCGTCCTCCTGTCCTCTCTGCCCCCCACCCCTATCCTCCTGTCCTCTCTGCCCC
>JAVSCE010009818.1:0-178747 GCA_032199065.1 Smutsia gigantea
ACAGAGCAAATGATCAAATACTATATTGTAATACTGTGTAAGATATGTGTCAGGAAGCATAACATCTTGGAAAGCATTATATTAGCTAGGATTATGTAGAGTTGTTTGTTTGTTTCTTAAGGAATAACATGAACAAACCAGCTTTAATGCCAATAAGGTTTCTGAGGCTGTTGTGTTGAACGAGAGACGTGGTGCCCTAGACCAGGAGTACGGGGCGGAGCCAGCCCTTTCCCCATGGACTCCCCAGGGGACTCTGAGCAGATCCGGCATCCTGTCACTCCTTGGATTCTTCTCCACTGACACCGGATAACACTTCCCTACTTGTCAGTATCCCCTGGGCTAGAGCCCTGGAGAAACAGGACAGGGGGTCCAAAACCCCAGGGATATTTGCATCTCTAACAGATGCCACCCAGGGAGGCTGCCTGGCTTACAGGGTCTCCACTGCTGGAATTCAACCCTTTGAAGCAAAAAGTTAAATATAGAAAGTGGCCATATCTGGACTAGAGAATCCTGTTCCCCTTGTCCACAACTAATTAGTGCAGGTATAGATATTTCATTCGACTGGGTTGGCTGATCGAAATCTCCTAGGACACCAACTGGGGACACAGAGAGGCACACAGAGATCAGGAATTATTAATCTAGACAGCTATAAGACCTTTTTTTTTAGGTTCAGTTACACTCATTTTCTTATTTATAAAGTTTTTTTTGCTATCATTAATGTAAATTACATGAACAACATATGGTTAATAGACTCCCCCCCATTATCAAGTCCCCACCACATACCCCATTACAGTCACTGTGTATCAGTGTAGTAAGATGCTATAGAATCACTACTTGTCTTCTCTGTGTTATACTGCCTTCCTCGTGTCCCCCCGCCCACATTATACGTGCTAATCATAATGACTCTTTTTCCCCCTTATCCCTCCCTTCCCACCCATCCTCCACAGTCCCTTTCCCTTTGGTAACTGTTAGTCCATTCTTGGGTTCTGTGAGTCTGCTGCTGTTGTGTTCCTTCAGTTTTTCTTTGTTCTTATACTCCACATATGAGTGAAATCATTTGGTACTTGTCTTTCTCCACCTGGCTTATTTCACTGAGCATAATACCCTCTAGCTCCATCCATGTTGTTGCAAATGGTAGGATTTGTCTTCTTCTTATGGCTGAATAATATTCCATTGTGTATATGTACCATCTCTTCTTTATCCATTCATCTACTGATGGACACTTAGGTTACTTCCATTTCTTGGCTATTATAAATAGTGCTACAGTAAATATAGGGGTGCATATGTCTTTTTGAATCTGTGATCCTGTTTTCTTAGGGTAAATTCCTAGGAGTGGAATTCCTAGGTCAAATGGTATTTCTATTTTTAGTTTTTTGAGGAATCTCCTTACTGCTCTCCACAATGGTTGAACTAATTTACATTCCCACCAGCAGTGTAAGAGGGTTCCCCTTTTTCCACATCCTCGCCAACATTTGTTGTTGCTTGTCTTTTGGATGTTGGCCATCCTAACTGATGTGAGGTGATATCTCATTGTGGTTTTAATTTGCATTTCTCTGATAATTGGTGATATGGAGCATCTTTTCATGTGCCTGTTGGCCATCTGAATTTCTTCTTTGGAGAAGTGTCTGTTCAGATCCTCTGCCCATTTTTTAATCGGGTTATTTGCTTTTTGGTTGTTGAGACATGTGAGCTCTTTATATATTTTGGATCTCAATCCCTTATCGGGTATGTCATTTATGAATATGTTCTCCCATACTGTATGATGCCTTTTTGTTCTACTGATAATGTCCTTTGCTGTTCAGAAGCTTTTTAGTTTGATGTAGTCCCATTTGTTGATTTTTGCTTTTGTTTCCCTTGCCCGAGGAGATGTGTTCAGGAAAAAGTTGCTCATGTTTATATTCAGGAGATTTTTACCTATGTTTTCTTCTAAGAGTTTTATAGTTTTGTGACTTACATTCAGATCTTTCATCCATTTTGAGTTTACTTTTGCATATGGATTTAGACAATAATCCAGTTTCATTCTCTTGTATGTAGCTGTCCAGTTTTTCCAACACCAGTTGTTGAAGAGGCTGTCATTTCCCCACTGTATATCCATGGCTTCTTTCATATATTAATTGACCATATATGCTTGGGTTTATATCTGGTCATCCATTTTACTTTAAAATAGCTTTTCTGCCCCCCAACCCTTCTGACACTTCAATTACGCTTATAATAGGTAGTGTTCTATTGTTCCATAGGTCACGGGGTCTCTTTTTTTTTTCAGGCTTTGTTTCTCTCTGTGCTTCAGATTGGGTAGTTTCTGTTATGTATTCAAGTTCACTAATTTATTCTGAGGCCTGATATTGTTAATCCTATCCTCTGTATTTTCTATTTCTGACTTGTATTTTTCATCTCTAAAGCTTAACTTGGGTCTTTTTTCTGTCTCCTATTCTTCCTTCATCATGTTCATGCTTTCTTCTACCTCCTTTGGCAAGAGAAGATTTAAAGTCCTTCTCTATTGATCCCATCATCTTTGTCATTTCAGGTTCTGTTTCTATTGACTGGTTTTTCTCCCAGTTTTAGGCCACATGCCTCTGCATATTTATATGTCCAGTAATTTCTTTATTGGATGATGGATATTGTGAATTTGAATTTTGTTGTCTTTTGAAGAATGTTGAGTTGTGACCTAGCAAGCTAATTTGCTTATGGATGCGCTTCATCATTCAGGGTTTATTTTAAAGAATTGCCAAGCCAAGTCTGGAGTACCCATTTCTCTGGCCCTAATTTTTCAGGCATGACTTTCTGGGGTCTTTTCTCAATGCTCCAGGTATTAAATGAGGTCTTTCATTTCTAACTGGTCAGAACTTACATCTGTCAACTCCAGATAAGCCCTGAGAATGATTCAGTTTACAGCTCCCTAGTAGCTGATTTTTGCTTGGCTTATGCATATGTGGCTTGGTATTCAGCAAAAACTCAAATGCAGATTTCTGGTGCTCTTTCTCTGCATCATATCCTTCTCTGCAGTATTCTTCCCAACAAGTTCCAGACATCTCATCTTTCCTGAATACTTATATCTATCTTCAGAGCAGTGCTCTGTTTGAGTTCCCTTTCCTGCACCACAGTTTAGAAAGTTCCTCCAGGCAAAAAACCAGGGCAATTGTTGGTCTCACATGATTTGTTTCCTTTCTGTCTACAATACATGTCTTCACTGCATGTTGTCTAGTATCTGTGTAAGTTGTCTATTTTGTCCAGGTTTCTAGTCTTTTATGGCAAGAGGGAAAATCCAGTACTGAGTAGTCTATCAAAGTTTTATAAACTTTCTTAAGTTGAAATACTGTCTTTTTAACAGTTCACATTTCCTAAAAATTGTAAGTACATTAAACAGTAAGTACAATAGAAAAATAAGTGAAATTAAGACCAGGTTCTTTGAAAAGATAAACATAATTAACAAATCTTTAGCTAGACTCACCAAGAAAAAAAGAGAGACGACTCAAAATCAGAAATGAAAGAGAAGTTACAACTGATACCACAGAAATAAGAAAGCACATAAGACTACTATGAACAATTACACACCAACAAATTGGACAACCTAGAAGAAAAGGATAAATTCCTAGAAACATGAAATCTTTCAATAGTGAATCATGAAGAAACAGAAAATCTGAATAGGCCAATTAGTAGTAAGGAGATTGAACGAATAATCAAAAACTTGTCAGGATCAGTCAGCTTTACTGGTGAATGCTACCAAACATTTAAAGACTTAGCACTTATCCTTCTTAAACTCTTGCAAAAAACTGAAGAGGAAAGAGCACTTCCAAACTCATCTTACAAGGCCAGCATTACTCTGATACCAAAACCAGACAACAATCCCAAGAAAAGAAAATTATAGGCCAATATCCCAGTTGAACATAGATTCAAAAATTCTCAACAAAATATTAGAAAACTGAATTCAACAGTACATTAAAAGGATCTGCACCATGATCAAGTAGGATTTATTCCAGGGACAAAAATCATTCAACATCTGCAAATCAATCACTGTGATATACCACATTAACAAAATGAAAAATAAAAATCATATGATCATCTCAATAGATGCAGAAAAAGCACTTGACAAAAATGAACATCCATTTATGATAAAATGTTCAACAAAATGGATATAGAAGAAATATATTTCAACATAATTAAGGCCATATATAACAAGTCCACATCATACTCAATATAAAGACCACATATGAGAAGCTAACATTATATTCAATAGTGTAAAGTTGAAAGCTTTTCTCAGAGATCAGGAATAAAACAGGGATGCCCCTCTTATCACTATTATTCAGCATATTAGTGGAAGTCCTAGCCAGAGCAATTAGGCAAGAAAAGGAAATAAAAGTCATCCAAATTGGAAAGGAAGAAGTAAAAATGTCACTGTTTGAGGATGACATGATTTTATCTATAGAAAATACTAAGGATGCTACCAAAAAACTGTTAAAACTAAAACAAATTCAATAAAGTTGCACAATACAAAAATCAATACACGGAAATTTGTTGCATGTCTGTACACTAATAATGAATTAGCAGAAATAGAGATTAAGAAAATCCCATTTACAATTGCATCAAGGAATAAAATATCTAAGAATAAATTTAACCAAGGAAGTGAAAGACCTGCATTCTGAAAATTGTAAGACATTGATGAAAGAAACTGAAGAAGACCCAAATAAATGGAAAACTGTATTGTACTCAGCATCACTAATCATCAGTGAAATGCAAATCAGGGACATGAAAAAATGCAAATCACCTCACATGTGTCAGAATGGCTATTATTGAAAAGACAAGAAATAACAAGTGCTGGTAAGGATGTGGATAAAAGGGAACCCTTGATCACTGTTGGTGGAAATGTAAATTGGTGCCATAATTATGGAAAACAGTAAGGTATTTTCTCACACAAAGTCTACTTCTGGGAATTCATTGAAAGAAAGTGAAAACACTAATTCAAAAATATGTCTGAACCCCATGTTCAATGCAGTATTATTTATAATAGCCAAGATAGGGAAAAAACCTAACTGCCCATTAATGAATAAGTGGCTAAAGAAGATGTGGTATATATGTGTGTGTGTGTGTATCCATGCTCACCTTTTTGTGGTACTAGGACTGCTGGCAACTACTAGAGTGGTCTTTAGTCACCTGCCACTGCCAAAAATATGATAGTTTCTATTTTCTTCCCACATTTCTTAGTTATGATTACCTTCCATTGCCTCCCATGGACCCCAGGTAAGCAAGACATCTGGAAAATTAGGTTTGCATGTTTCCAGCCACAGTGGTTTAGGAGACAATAGGAAAAAAAGTCACAGTAGTTTAGGGGACAGTAGGAAAGTCCATTTAGAAAAGGGACAGTAGAAAAAGGTTTTGTCAACAGATAATACTTGGCACAGTTTATTGAGCCAAATACTCCATCTAGTAAGATTTGATCTTTTCATCCATAAAATGGTGATGATAACAGTACCTACCTCACAGGGTAATTGCAAAAATTAAAGGAGGTATAGTCCCTAAGGCTCTTAGAAAAGTATCTGGCACATAGGACACTCATAAGGAATCACTGTGGTTTTTGTTATTAACAGTTAATAAACAGCAGAATGAAAAGTCAACCTATCTCTGGACTCTTATTAGAGAAATATAAGATGATCATAAAGGTGACTGTTACTATCCTCTACCCAATATATTACTATCTGCACAGTTCTCATTTATCCATTCAGGGATGGATAAAAGAAAAATTGTATCGATTTCCTGCTCACAGTGATATTAGTTGTTTGTGTTCCCTGAATGCTGTGTTAGTTAATAACTTTTGTATCCATCCATTCACAGTAAAAGTAGTTCTTTATCAAATGCATAGGTTTACACACCTTGAAACCACCATACAAGAAATATTTCAGAAAAATTGCCTCAAGTTATATTAACTTGAGAATATGAACTCAAAATGTTTGCTTATAAATTAATGCAGTCACTCAATCAAGGCTCCCCTGCTGGGAAGCAGAGGAAAGAATATAAACTTTCTTAAGTTGAAATACTGTCTTTTTAACAGTTCACATTTCCTAAAAATTGTAAGTACATTAAACAGTAAGTACAATAGAAAAATAAGTGAAATTAAGACAAACATAATTAACAAATCTTTAGCTAGACTCACCAAGAAAAAAAGAAGAACTGCAGAGTAAAGCTGAGGAACAGAGAGAAAAAAGAATTTCTAAAAATAAGATGCTAAGAGAGCTGTGTGACAACTCCAAATGAAACAATATTCACATAGTAGGGGTCCCAGAAGGAGGAGAGAGAGAGACAAATGGTAGAAAAATCTCTCTGAAGAAATAATAGCTGAAAAATTCTGCCATCTGGGGAAAGAAATATACACCCAGGTCCTAGAAGCATGGAAAGCCCCTAACAAAAGAAACCCCAGGAAAACAACACCAAGACATATAGTAATTAAAATGGCAAAGATTAAAGATAAAGAGAGAATCTTAAAAGCAGAAAGAGAAGCAGAAAGTTATCTAAAAGAGAAACTCCATAAGGCTATCAGCAGATTTCTCAGCAGAAACTTTATAGGCCAGAAGTGGGTGGCATGAAATATTCAAAGTATTGAAAGGGAAGAACCTACTCCAAGAATTCTCTATCCAGCAAGGTTATCATTCAGAATTGAAGGGGAGATTAAAAGTTTCCCAGATAAATGAAAGTTAAAGGAATTCACCATTATTAAACAGGCCTTACAGGATATATTAAACAGACTTCTTTAGATGGGAATGTTCTTATGTCCAAATATTTTTCGTCAGTGAAAATAAACCTATAGTAAAGGTAGTAGACCAATAATCAGCAAGCATGAAGTTAAAAAAACAAAGGTAGTAAAATCAACTATACATAAAATTAGTCAAGGAATGCACAAAAGATATAGATTATGACATCTTATACATAAAGTGTGGAGAAGAAGAAAAATATAGTATTTTTATACTGTGTTCAAAATCTAGTGACTATCAACTTTAATATAGACTGTCATATATCTAGGAAATTATGACAACAAGCCTAAAGCCTATAATAGATACACAAAAAAATTTTTTAACAATATCTAAGAATAACCTAAAGAAAAACATCAAATCACATAAAAGAAGAAGAAAGGAACAGAGAGGAACTACAAAAACAACCAGAAAACATTAAAATGACAATAAGTACATACTTATCAGTAATTACCTTAAATGTACATGGACTGAATGCACCAGTCAAAAGATAGAGGGTGGCAGAATGGATAAAGAAACAAGACCCATTTCGGACCTAAAGATATACACAGACTGAAAGTGAAGGGATGGAAAAAGATACTTCATGCAAATAAAAGGGAGAAAAAAAGCAAAAGTAGCAGTATTTATATCAGAAAAAATAGACTTCAAAACAAAGAAAGTAACAAGAAAAAAAGGACATTACATAATGATAAAGGGATCAGTCCAACAAGAGGCTGTAACAATTGTAAATATCTATGCACCCAACATAGAAGCACCTAAATATATAAAGTAAATACTAACTGTCCTAAAGTGAGAAAGTGATAGCAATAACATAGTAGGGGAATTTAACACCCCATCTATATCAATGGATAGATAATCCAGACAGAAAATAAATAAGGAAACAGAGGCATTAAATGACACATTAGACCAGATGGACTTAACAGATATTTACATAGCATTCCACCCAAAAGCAGCAGGATACACATTTTTCCCAAGTGCACATGGAACATTCTTGAGAATAGATCACATAGTATGCCACAGGAAGAGCCTCTATAAATTCAAAGATTGAAACTGCATCAAGCATCTTTTCAGACCACAATGGTATGAAACTAGAAAATTATTACATAAAGAAATTAAAAAAAACACTTACACATGGAAGCTAAACAACCTGCTTCTAAATAACCAGTGGATCAATGAACAAATCAAAACAGAGTTCAAGCAGTACATGGAGACAAATGAAAACAAAAATACAACAGTTAAAAATATGTGGGATGCCGCAAAAGCATTCTAAGAAGGAAGTACACAGCAATACAGGCCTGTCTCAGAACAGTATAAGCAGTCTAAACTCACAACTAAAGAAACTAGAAAAAGAACAAATGAAACCCAAGGTTAGTAGAAGAAGGGACATAATGAAGAGCAGAGCAGAAATAAATAAAAATAGAGAATAAAACAATTTTAAAAAATCAATGAAATCAAGAGCTGGTTCTTTGAGAAGATTAACAAGACAGACAAACCCCTAGCCAGATTTATCAAGAAAAAAAAGAGGAAAACAAACAAAATCGGAAGTGAAAAAGGAATAGTTACAACTGACACCACAGAAATTCAAAGAATTATAAGAGAATTTAATGAAAAATTATGCCAATAAGTCAGACAACTTAGAAAAAAATGGACAAATTCCTAGAAACATGTAATCTTCCAAGACTGACACAGGAAGAAATAGTAAATCTGAATAATTACCAGTAACAAAGTTGAACTGATAATCAAAAAATTCCCAACAAATAAAAGTTCAGGACCAGAGGGCTTCACAGGTGAATTGTACGAAACATTTAGTGGAGAGCTAATACCCATCCTGATTAAAGTATTCCAAAAAATAGAAGAGGAGGGAACACTTCCAAACTCATTCTATGAGGCCATCATCACTCTAATACCCAAACCAGAAAAAGACACTACCAAAAAAGAAAATTATATATCAATATCCCTGATGAATATAAATGCAAAAATCCTCAATACAGTATTAGCAAACTGAATTCAAAAATACATCTAAGGGATCATCCATCATGACCAAGTGTAATTTATTCCAGGGATGCAAGGATGGTACAATATCCATAGATCAATCAGTGCAAAACACTATATTAACAGAAAAAAAGGGTAAAAACCATATGATCATCTCAATAGAGCCTAAAAAGGCATTTGACAAAGTTCAACATCCATTCATGATAAAAATTCTCAACAAGATGGGTGTAGAGGGAACATACCTTAACATAATAAAGAAACCCACAGCTAACATCATAATCAATGGTAAAAAGATGAAAACTTTTCCTTTAAGATCAGGAACAAGACAAGGATGTCCACTCTTACCCCTTTTATTCAAAATGGTACTAGAAGTCCTAGCCACAGCAATCAAAAAAATAGATAAATAAAAGGCATCCAAGCTGAGAAGGAAGAAGTAAAATTGTCACTATTTGCAGATGACATGATACTATATATAGAAAACCCTAAAGACTGCATTAAAAACTATTAGAACTAATAAATGGATTCAGAAAAGTCCAAGGATACAAAATAAACATAAAGAAATCAAGGAAAAATTTACATTTACAATTGCATCAAAAAGAATAAAATACATAGGAATAAACCTAACCAAGGAGGTAAAAGACCTGTTCTCTGAGCTCTGATATAAACCTAACCATATATGGTCAATTAATATATGATAAAGGAGCCATGGACATACAATGGGGAAATGACAGCCTCTTCAACAGCTGGTGTTGGCAAAACTGGACAGTTACATGCAAGACAATGAAAATGGATTATTGTTTAATCCCATACACAAAAGTAAACTCGAAATGGATCAAGGACCTGAATGTAAATCATGAAACCATAAAACTCTTAGAAGACAACACAGGCAAAAATCTGAATATAAGCATGAGCGACTTCTTCCTGAATGCATCTCCTCAAGCAAGGGAAACAAAATAAAAAATGAACTCATGGGACTACATGAAAATAAAAAGTTTCTGTATGGCCAAGGACACCATCAACAGAACAAAAAGGCACCCTACAGTATGGGAGAATATATTTGTAAATGACATATCTGACAAGGGGTTAACATCCAAAATACATAAAGAACTTACATGCCTCTACACCCAAAAAGCAAATAACCCTATTAAAAAATGGGCAGAGGATATGAAGAGACAGTTCCCCAAAGAAGAAATTCAGATGGCCAACAGACACATAAAAAGATGGTCCACATCACTAATCATCAGGGAAATGCAAGTTAAAGCCACAGTGAGATATCACCTCACACCAGTAAGGATGGCCACCATCCAAAAGACTAAGAACAACAAATGCTGGCGAGGATGCGGAGAAAGGGGAGCCCTCCTACACTGCTGGTGGGAGTGTAAGCTAGTTCAACCATTGTGGAAAGCAATATGGAGGTTCCTCAAAAACTAAAAATAGAAATACCATTTGACCCGGGAATCCCACTGCTTGGAATTTACCCAAAGAATACAACTTCTCAGATTCAAAAAGACATATGCACCCCTATGTTTATTGCAGCACTTTTTACAATAGCCAGAATATGAAAGCAACCTAAGTGTCCATCAGTAAATGAATGGATAAAGAAGATGTGGTACATATACACAATGGAATACTATTCAGCCATAAGAAGGAAACAAATCCTGCCATTTGCAACAACATGGATGGAGCTGGAGGATATTATGCTCAGTGAAATAAGCCAGGCGGAAAAAGACAAGTGCCAAATGATTTCCCTAATTTGTGACAACGAAGCAAAACTGAAGGAACAAAATAGTAGCAGACTCAGAGACTCCAAGAAGGAACTAGTGGTTACCAAAGGGGAGGGGTGTGGGAGGGTGGGTGGGGAGGGTGGGAGAAGGGGATTGTGAGGTATTATGTTTAGTACACATGGTATGGGGAATCACGGGGAAAACAGTGTAGCACAGAGAAGGCAAACAGTGAATCTGTGTCATCTTACTACACTGATGGACAGTGACTGAATTGGGGTATGAGTGGAGACTTGATAATATGGGTAAATGTAGTAACCACATTGTTTTTTCATATGAAACCTTCATAAGAGTGTATATCAATAATACCTTAATAAAAATAAATAAATAAATAAATAAAAGACCTGTTCTCTGAAAACTATAAGACAATGATGAAAGAAATTGAAGAGAACACAAATAAATGGAAATCTATCCCATGCTTATGGATAGAAAGAATTATTATCAAAATGGCCATCCTGCCCAAACAATTTACAGATTCAATGCAATCTTATCAAAATACCTGGCATTTTTCAATGAACTAGAGCAAATAATCCTAAAATTCATATGGAACTACAAAAGACTCCTAATAGCCAAAGCCATCTTGAGAAAGAGCAAAGCTGGTGGGGATCATCCAACCTGATTTTGAGGTATACTGCAAAGCTACAGTGATTAAAACAGTATGTACAGACACAAAACAGACCCATAGATCAATGGAACAGAATAGAGAGACCAGAAATAAACCCATACATATATGGTCAACTAATATATGATTAAGGATGTAAGAATATACAATGGGGAAATGACAGCCTCTTCAATAAATGGTGTTGGGAAAACTGGACAGCTATATGAAAGAGAATGTAACTGGATTACTAACTCCATTCACAAAAGTAAAGTCAAAATTTAGGATTAAAGACCAAAATATAAGACATGAAACCATAGAACTCTTATAGGCAAAAGTCCTTTGAATATAAGCAACTGGATGCATCTCCCTGGGCAAGGAAAACAAAGGCAAAAATAAACAAGTGAGACTATATCAAACTAAAAGCTTCTATAAAACAAAGGAAACTTACAAAACAAAAAGACAACCTAAAATACGGGAGAATATATTTATAAATGATGTATCTGATAAAGGGTTAACACCCAAAATATGTAAAGAACTCACACAACTCAACACCAAAACAATAACCCAATTAAAAAGTGGCCAGAGGACCTGAATAGTAATTTTTCCAAACACATACATATGGCCAACAGGCACAAGAAAAGATGCTCCACGTAGCTAATCATCAGGGAAATTCAAATCAAAACCACAATGAGATATCACCTCACACCATTGAGAGTGGCCACTATCCAAAAAACAAGAAATAACATGTGTTGGCAAAGATGTGAAGAAAAGGAAACCTCTTACACTGTTGGTGGGAATGTAAATTGGTGTAGCCACTGTGGAAAGCAGTATGGAGGTTCCTTAAAAAACTAAAAATAGAAATGCCATATGATCATCCAGTAATTCTACTCCTGCAAATTTACCTGAATCAAACAAAATCTCTGATTTGAAAACATATATATACTTGTGTTGATTGCTGCATTATTTTCAATAGCCAAGATATGTTAAGGTCCATCAACAAATGAATGGATAAAGAAGATGTGGTAAATAGACACCAGAATATTATTCAGCCATAAAAAGAAATTCTGCCATTTGTGACAAAATAGGTGGACCTAGAAGGTATTATGCTAAGTGAAATAAGCCAGGTACTTATTTTTTATTATAAACCCAACCTGATACTTACCATAAGTAAGTAATAGTATTAAATTTAATGAGTACTTAGTTTATTTAAAAATAAGTTTACTGAGGTGGATGGAGATATTCAGGTTAAGGAGAACCCTTCTAGAACAAAATAGCAGCAGACTCAGAGACTCCAAGAAGGAACTAGTGGTTACCAAAGGGAAGTCTGGGTGGGGAGGGAGAGAGAAGGGGATTGAGGGATATTATGTTTAGTACACATGGTATGGGGGATCACAGGGAAAACGGTGTAGCACAGAGAAGGCAAATAGTGACTCTGTGGCATCTTACTACACTGATGGACAGTGACTGCATCGGGGTATGGGGGGGACTTGATAATATGGGTAAATGTAGTAACCACATTGTTTTTTCATATGAAACCTTCATAAGGGTGTATATAAATAATAATTTAAAAAATCAAAAAACAAAAAAAAAAGGGAGAACCCTTCTAAGCTCTAATACTTAACAGGTAAAAAGATTCAGACTCTTTCCACGTCCAGCAGAATTATTCAGTATCTCAGTCAATTCCCAGACTCAGCACTGGTCACATGAATCGCTCTTTAAACAGCAGCCAAAAGAATCTTATAGTGTAGTTTTTAAAATGTACCAGCTTTTGAGTCAACCCAGGACCTAGGTTCAAATTCTGACTCTGCCCCTTACAAAAGGTGAAAACTTAAGGCAGTCTGCCTCCTGAGTCTCAGATTATTCATGTAAAAGTTGGAGCATTGATAATAACGTGTCAAGGTTGAAGAGTATACTTCTTGTATAAGTAATGCAAATTTATATTATAAATCCAACCTGGAATTACAGGCAACTCTGAAATGATTAACCTCCTTAAAAACTAAGCAGAAAGCTAGACTCCAAAAAGAAATCTATTTGGCTTTTGAATGTGATTTTGTATTTGAATATCTATGTGCCATACAAACTATATCTCAAACAAAACACTAAATATCTAATCCTGCATGAAGTGGGAAATTAATTTCCCAAGTGTAATACTTATCAAATGTTTGAAGTATTTTTGTAAATGATAATCCCATCATAATAAAGTAGCTTTTGGTACATCAAGATTTATTCAGTAGATATGAATAGTTGCAGGGGAAATTTTAAATCAAATATTCATGACAGTGTATCTCTTCCATCAGTAGTGCTCTCCACCTGAGAATGAAACCTGTAAGAGCTTGTCCGGGAATTCCCCCCACGCCCTACCATTTATTAAAGCGTTAAATGCTTTCATCCTATATGCTTCAAGAAAAGGAGATTGACTTATGAATGCAGCTGGTGTATGAAAATGTCTCCTTTCTCTTCAGTCATCAGTGAAAACTATTTTAATGCTCTGAAAGCAAAATTCTGGGCAGTATTTCCCAGATGCCCATTTATCAAATTGCCATTTCCCTATTATTTTTAGTACTTAATCTGAATGCCGAAAGTCAAATAAGAGATTGACTATAAACTTGTATGTGCTCTTCAAAATATGATAATGAAAAAGGCTCTGATAAGAACTCTGCAAAACTGCTGTGGGGGACTTTTTGTTTCTTTTAATTTTAATATTTTTTAATGGACCGCAGTACCAGATATGCAGTTCATTTTTTTCTACTGGATTTTTAAAATGTGCTATAGCTTGGGGGAAAAGTAACTAGCATTAATTGAATGTTTATTATATGTCACTGTTCAAAACTTTGCTTTATTGACTTTCTACCCTCAAAACAATCCAATACTACAAGTAGGTCCCATTATCTTTATTTTCATCCCCAAAAGTTCCCATCTCAGAAAATGTAACTCCATTCTTCATCTGTTCGGGCCAAAAGCTTTGGCGATGCCATCCAAGATGCTTTCCGTTCACTCCCACCCCCATCCAATCCAACAGCAAATTGCAAATTTGGAATGTTTACATTTTCGATGCTTCGTATTCCAAACCACCTGGACTATTCTAGTGCCTCCCCCTCAACTGACCTCTCTGCTTCCATCCTTGTTCCCCGAAGTCCAGGGACCCCACAACAGCCAGGGTTCCTTTTACAACAGAAGCCGGATAGGTCACCCTGCGCCCAGGGCCTGCGGGCGCCTTCCCGCCCCATGGAGAGTGCGCCGATGCCGCGCTGGCCGGCCGGGATGCCCTCCCTCCGCTCCCGCGCTCCGCTCGCCCCTCGTCGCACCCTGCAGGGCCCGCGGCACCCCCGCCCCCGGGTGCAGGGCGCAAGGCCCGTCCCAAGGGCCCCCGCGTGGGGCTTGGAGCTGTGTCGCCCCCTGATATTCTTAATAGTGTTATGTCTGTGTGGGGGGGGTGGGCAAGGCGGGCTGCACGCCGCCGCCAGCTCACTCCCGTCTGCAGGACGCCCTCTCGCCGCCTGCCGCGCCGCCTCTGGCGCCCGGACCGCCGGCCCCGCGGCTCTGGACGCCTGGGACCCCTGGTCCCGGAAGCCCCGCTCCCCGCTGGGTCCTGCGCAGGGCGTGCGGCCCCAGCACCTGGCAGGGCCCCAGCGCTTGTGCTTCCCGCCTGTCGTGGAGTGTGGTGACTCCGTGGTAAGGGAAGAGGGACGCTCCCGCTCCCGGCTACTACCCCACTGTTCCTTTTGCATGGGTCCAGCCGCTTGCCTAGGTTAGCCGGGCCTGCTGGCCTCTTCGCTGTTCCTCTAACGTGCGGGCAGGGCTTTGCAATGACCGCCTCCTCTGCCTGCTACAGCCGCTCTCCAGACCCACAGGGCTCCTTCGGGACTTCCCGAGAGTCTGTGTCACACGCTGCCCAGTGGGGGTTTCCAGGCTCTCTGGAGAACAAGCGCTCCCCGCCCATCATTCTCCACCCTCTTCCGCAGTTTAATCTTCTTCAGAACAAGTTCACCCCAGGGCATTTGTTTATTGTTCTATCCCTCCGTAAAATATAAGTTCTAGAAGATGAAGGCCATTTTGGGTTTTGCTCACCGCCAAAGCCCAGCTTTGGAGATTTCCAGGTGGTAGTTCATGATAATTTGCTGAATAACTGAATTCCCATTTTGTAGATGAGGAAACTGACTCATCTAAAGTGACTTGCCTAATGTCACAGCACCAGGATTCACACCCAGGCAGTGTGCTTTGGGGACCTTGTTTTTGGAACTAACACTGGATATTCAAGCACCTTCCTAGGTGGTAAAGCTTGGAGTGAGAAAGAAGTCTTCAGTGGCCATAAATAAAGCCTCCACAGATTTATCCACTGGTATTTGAATGAAACATAAGATAAAATACCATCTTTTTAAATTTGGTTATCTTCTGCTTGGATGAGAAAATTTTAATAAACAGCTTCAGAACCAGAAGGGGGTATTAATTGACTTCTAAATAGTAATCTCATGGAAACTATAGGCACTGAAGTTAAACATTAAATGTGAAGAATATCAAACCACAGTGTATTCTAAGATGATGTATGAAAAAAACACTGAAAATACTATTACATTAACTTGAGATCAAGGAATCATTATTATTTTAAATGCCTGAAGGATAGAGGTCTATTAAAGAATTGCGTTATTAGCATGTTTCTTAAAGCAACTTTCTCTCAAGATCACTCTTCCTGCTATTTGAAAAGCATTTCCCACTGACCATGTGACACACACTGGTTCTTGGGATCTCAGGAACAGAATTTTTCAGTTCCAGAGGGCTTCATCTTTGGAAAAATAACGACTAGTAAAATATCATGTCTGGTATTATTTTTGCAAATTTACAAGGTAAGAACTTGAAAAGTGTTCCAGAAGTGTGGTCTGTTTAACAGAGAGAGAGCTTGCTCTCCACATCTGCAGTGACCTATTGTGAGATGGCCCCTGGGACCTATCAGGCCATGGAGCTGAAATTTGCAAAGATGATGTGGAGAATTCAAAGCAACTGATTGCAGCAGCTTGGCAGGAAAAGCCATCATGCACTAATAATACTAATTTGGTCTCTAATTATTTATTTACACAATGGTTGGCTAAATATCCAGCTGTTGCTCCATCTTTAGTTCACAGTTCTCCTTTCTGATTTTGTTTTGTTTTGTTTTGTTTGGGCTACAACTGGAATTCAGGATGGAGCCTAGAGATTTTCCCCCAGCCTATGACTTTATCAATCCCTAGGTGCACCTTCCTACTTTCTGTATGAAACAGGGCATGGATATGGTTGAAAGTAAAAGCGAAGAAAAGCAATAGCCAGTGTCAAAAACTTGATGAGCATTCATTTTCTTCTTTCATCTCTTCCATCCTACTTCTCTGGAGTTTGAGAGTAAAGGTGAGTGGAAGCATTGTCACTGCCCACAATGTGCCCCTGGAATGCTCTGCACTGAAGGGAGGAAAGACAGATTTAGAGCAAGTTGGTCAGAAGTTCTGGGACAAGCATCTGCTCCTGCAAATTGGGCCAAAAAATACTTAAAGAAATGAGAACATTGCTGCAAGAAGGGAAAAATGAATCATAAGTAACATAATCCTTGAGTTCCTTTTTTCCTACCTTTAATTTTTCTCCAGATTTCTGGAAGCATAAGGTATTACCTTCACCAGTATTGAAAGCTATATTCTATTCCCAAAAGTCCAGATGACCTATATTTTTCTCCCTGTGATTGTCATCAAAGCTAGAGGTGAATGCCATTTTGGTGGTTATTTTACCACCTTGACAAAATTCAATGATTATTCTCCATGCACTTATTAAGCAGCATATTAGACCTATAGATAAAAGACAAAGATGACCAGTCCTTATTGTCTAGGATCTTACCATTTAACTCACCACAGGAGACCCTTATGCAGACTACCAAACCACCCTTCTCATCCTCTCCTACCACTAATCTATGAAAATCACATGGCATGGTCACCATTCCCTTTCACTGGAAGACTGACAGCTTATGGAGGCAAAGAGAAGAAGGAAACCAACAAGTGCCGAACCCTCTGGTGACCCATAGGCACGTGCTCTGTGCTTTTATATTTAACAATCCCATCTAACCCTCCCCAAACCCTACAAAATCAATGTTGTTAACCCTACTTTATAAATAAGAGAAGGAAGCTCCCTATGCTGTAGGACTGCTGAAGGCTGAACTAATATGCAATTCTACATCTAAACTGAAGTCCAAATCCAACCTCTTGCCAGTCTATCAGATGTCTGAGAACAGCTGTTTACCCAGCAAATATGTGTACTGGCAAGCTGATGGAAATAGGAGAGATGCAAGGTGGAGTCACATAGGTTTCAAACCTAAATAACTTTGGGGCCCTGGCAGGTAATGAGTTAAGTGAAATAGACAAGGTGTAATAGAGTACGGGTATGCGGGGGCTTATGGATGATTGGAAGGACTTGTCAATCTAAAGCAAAAAATTCCGATTTTTTTTTAAATGACCTAGAAACCTAAATATGTCTGGAGCCAAATTTGATACATATTATTAATGTGCAGATTCTGCTTTATTAAGTTTAACTGTTAAGTTTAAGTAGGATTTGCATTTCTGCTATCGGTGGTGTTGAGTAGCTGTTCATGTGCTCATTGGCCATCTGTACATTGTCTTCAGAGAAATGTCTATTCATGTCCTTGGCCCATTTTAATTTTGGGGGGTTAATTGTTGTTTAGGTGTAGGAGTTCTTCTCTATTCTGGATATTAATTCCTTATCAGATATATGATTTGCAAACATTTCCACCCATTCTGTGTGTTGCTTTCATTCTCTATGGAGTGTCCTTTGGTATACAAAAGTTTTAAGTTTTTTGATCAAGTCCCATTAATCTTTTTTCTTTTTTGCCTTTGCTTTTAGTATCATATCTAAGAAATCACTGCCAAGTCCAGTGTTAAGGATTTCCTCCTATGTTTCCTTGCAAGAATTTTATAATTTTTAAAACATTTTTATGGTTTATCTTTTGCTCGTACATTTAAGTCTTGAATCCTTTTTAGCTAATTTTTGCATATGTTTAAGGTAAGGGTCCAACTTCATTCTTTTGCATGTGGATATCCACTTTTCCCAGCACCATTTGTTGAAAAGACTATCTTTTTCTCATGGAATGGTCTTGGCACTGTTGTCAAAAAGCATTTGACCACACATTGAAGACTTAATTCTGGTCTTTTTTTTTTTTCCATTCCATCAGTGTATCTATTTATGACAGTACCACACTCTTTGATTACTGTAGCTTTGTAGTAGGTTTTGAAAGCAGAAGGTGTGAGTCCTCCAACTTTATTCTTTTTCAAGATTGTTTTGGCTTATCAGGATCCTTTGAGATCCCATATGAATTTTAGGATGGATTTTTCTATTTCTGTAAAAAAATTTCACTGGAGTGTTGGTAGGAATTGCATTGATACTGTAAATCACTTTAGGTATTATGGACATTTTAACAATATTAAATCCTCCAATCCATGAACACAGAATGCATTTCTGTTAATTGTGTCTTTAATTTCTCTCAGCAACATTTTGTAGTTTTCAGTATATAAGTCTTTTATTTCCTTGGTTAATTTATCCTTAATCTTATTCTTTTTCAAGCTATTATAAATGGAACTGTTTTCTTAATTTCCTTTTCAGATTGTTCATTGTTTGTATATAAAAAGGCAATTGATTTTTACTTATTGATTTTGCATTCTCCAACTTTGCTTTATTTATTTTATTGTTGTTAATATGTTATTCTAACAGTTTTTTTGTGGAATCTTTAGTGTTTTCTACATACAGTATTTTGTCATCTGTGAACAGAGATAATTTTACTTCTTTCTTTTCAATTTGGTTTTATTTTGTTTCTTTTTCTTGCTTAATTAATCTGGTTGGAACTTTTAATCTTATGGTGAATAGAAGTAGTGAAATCAGGCATTTTTATTGCAAATTATTAGAAAAAAGTTTTCAGTCTTTCACCATTGAGTATGATGTTTGCTGTGGGCTTTTCATATGTGAACTTTATTATGTTGAGGTAGTTTCCTTCTACTACCAGATTGTTGAATGTTTTTATCATGAAAAGTGTTGAATTTTGTCAAGTGCTTTTCTGAATCAGTTGAGATGATATTGTTTTTCTTCATTCAGTCAATGTGATGTATTACATTGATTGATTTTCATATTTTAAACCATCCTTGTATTCCAGGAATAAATACAAGGTGGTCATAACATCTAATCTGTCAGTTTGCCAGTATTTTGTTGAGGATTTTTGCATTAATATTCATAAGGCATATTGGTTTGTAGTTTTTTTTTTCTTGAAGCATAGTTGAATTACAATCTTATATTGGTTTCAGGTGTATATACAACACAGTGTTTCAACAGTTACCCATATTATTAAATACTTACCAACTAGTATAGTTACTATCTGTCAACACAGGAAGATATTACAGAATCATTGGCTATATTCTCCATGCAGTACTACCATCTCTGTGACCAGCTTATATTGTGATTGAGAATTTTTGTGTCCCCTTATCCCCCTCACCCTTCCCACCCACTGAACCCAAACCCTTCCCCATGGCAACAACCAGTCACTTTTCAGTGTCTGTGAGTCTATTGCTATTTCATTTTGTTTGTTTTGATTGCTTTTAGATTCCACAAATAAGTGAAATCACATGGCACTTGTCTTTGTTTGCCTGGCTTATTTCACTTAGCATAATGCCCTCTAGGTCCATCCATGTTGTCACAAATGGCAGGATTTATTTCCTTTTTATGGCTGAATAATATTCCACTATGTATATGTACCCCCTCTTCTTTACCATTCATCTATTGATGGAATTCACCAATGAAACCATCTGGTCAGGGTCTTTTCTTTGTTGGAAGGATTTCAATTACTGGTTCAATCTTCTCGCTAGCTGTATAAGTCCGCTCAGATTCTGTATCTTCTGAGTCAGCGTTGGTAGGTTGTGTGTTTGCAAGAATTTTTCCTTAGACCTCAGTCAATAGAAACAACTACATGTCAGAGCATGCACTCTAGGCCTGTCCTACAATGAGTTGTTCCGTCACCGCCCAGCAGCAGCAATGTCTTCATGTCTGCATGCTTTTTCTCACTGTCTTCTCAAGAACCCTGTTGAAACCCTAGGAAGGACAACTCCCTATCTTCCACCTTGCAGAGAACACTGATTTTGTTTTTTCTTTTGGTAAAAGCTGGTTTGGTGATTTGTTTGAATTAGAGTTTAGGTCCATCCTGCCCTCATTCTTTCTCATACCTGAGAGGAGAAGTACATGCAGAACAGACCTGACTTAGATTTTTGGCAAAATTTATAGTAGAGATAGTAGTCTTTGAACCTACCACTTATCCCATGAAAAATGCAGTGACTCTGTGCTGGTCCAATTATTTTAGAATATTCTGCCAGGACAAGTACTATTTGTACTTCTACAAGTACAACAGTGAGAATCACTTAACCCATTAGCTTATTTTTTATTTTTTTTGTTCTTTGACTTTGACATCTTGGAAACACAGACATAAATTTCAGTGCTCGATTAGAGCTATAATATCAGCCTAGAGTTGTAGTATCACTTTTTTTTCTTATTCTCTTTTAATCATTACTTAGACATGTTCATTTTATAATTATTTGCTGCAAATCTGTTTTACAAGTCTGTCATTCAGAATAAATTAAATGCTATTTGCTTCAGAATGATCACGTAATTGTCGTGGTCATTGGACCACCTGAATATCAGTATCTCCAAATTGTACCATGCCTTGCATTGTGCTAATGGAAAAATTTTAGACATACATAATCCAAGAGTTTTACTCAGACTTAATTATCCCTTAATACAATCAAAATTGTCCCTACATGTATTTTACAAAGCTTAAAATAATTTATTCTGGTCAATTTTAGAAGATTTAGAGAGAGCCATGAATCTGGAGTTGGTCACTTCCATTTTAAAGTCTCTGTCTTGGGAAATTACTGTTCTTTTACTGCTTGCCAGCATACAAAATCCTAATTGAAAAGCCTTTACACCTGCTGATGGCATACATTTAATTTACTTCTGTCCTATTAGGAACATGTCTTGGGCAGGGAAGAAATGCACCTTGGAATCTTGATGATTTGTGATTTATACAGTCGGTCTCTCAGGGCTAGTTCAGCCCCAGGGCAATAATAAACATCCCAGGTGCAGGTCATTTGTGTCTCTTTATTACAGCAAGAATGGCATCCAAGCAATACCTCAATTTACAACACTTCCAAATTCAGTTCAATGCAATTCAGTGCAATTTATCAAGTAATTATTAATGTGCTAGGCATTTTCTGAGTCTCTAAGAGTATAGCAATGAGTAGAACTCAGTCTGCTACCATCTGGATTCCACAAAAAAAGGAAAGGCTAATAAATATCTTGAGAATTAAAATCAAAGTTGCACTTGATGTGGTAAGGGACCACGGAAGAGGAACTTACACCGTTGGAAGACAGGACAGGTTTCCCAAAGGAGATGTCTCATGCAGATATCATAGAGTCAGGGGTGGGGAATGGGACAGAGGTCCAGGCCCAGACATGGATCAAAAAACCCCAAAGATTTGAGAGAGGTGGAGGACCACGATCTCCCTGAACGTTCCCAGCATTAGCCCGGTGGTAGACCCAAGGCAGGAGAGGAAGGTGCCCAGTAAATGTTCATGGAATTGAACACGTGAGTGTGAAGGAATCTAAAACGAAGCACAATATGTGAACAGTGACGGTGAAGGGATGACCGCTACTTGTTTGTATGGCTCTGTAAAGGTGTTCCAAATTCAGGCTACAAACTGGTGTGAACTGGGGATTAGTATAGTTCCCTGATTTTAAGGTGATTCTTCATATAAAGCAACCCTCTGTTTTTTTTCAAGGAAAGGAGGAGATAGAACATAGTTTTGAAGCTTAACATATAAACATTTGGGGATGGAGATGAAATAGCTGAATACCTATTTATACTGTTTAATTTGATTGAGTCACATATACCTATCAATTAATACATAGATTGAACAATTTTACCTTTTTCCTCCGTCACCATGTTTTAGTCATCCAGGACTGTTTTAGGAGCACTGCTCTCCCCTCTTCCTGAATTGTTCAAGACACTGCAGATTCTGAGCAGGTCTATGAGGCTCTTGATAGAGACCGTGCCACCCGACACATGTTGTCATTTGCTATCAGTGATCTTCATGTAACCACTTACTATGTTCCTTTAAAAACATGATTCGTAAGAGCTACAGGAGAGGAGTATCTCTTCCTTCCACCCTTCTAAATTCTCAGCTGTGGCCCCTGTAACAATAGATTAACAAGAGAAAAGCATACAAATTTGTTTAATCTAAACTGATAACATTTATTTAAGTTTTACATGACACATAAACCTTCATAAGGAAATAAAGACCTGAAAGGCAGATACACCTGAGCATATTTTTGCTGGGTTTGATGAAGATGGGAACGTTATGGGAAAGTGTGAGGACTGAAGGGGTGTGAGCTAAGTGTATATAGTAAACAGGGGAACTTAGCAAGCTTAGTTGGTTCAGATTCCTCTCCGAGTCACTCCATCTTTGGAGATCAGGCAGTCCCTTTCCTTCAGGTACCGTGAGGCGCCTCTCACAGGAGGGTCTTATGACCTGCTTTAGGAAGAGATCCGAAAAATCCTTTCTGCACTTACTGTTTCTCAAATTCAGCTTGAAATATTCAATGTGCCAAGGTGTCATAGTTGGGGGCAGAATGTCCTGAACCCTGTCAGAGACACAACTTAATTGTGAACAAATACTTCCAAGAATAATTCCTAAACTGAGTTAATTTTCTTTATCTCCTTTTTTGTTTTCTCTCTCTCTCTCTCTCACTGATTCTGTCTGTAAATCTCTATAATCCAGCAATAATGTAGGTCATTTTAAGTAACTGTGTCTTTCCAAACAGAATTTGTGGTTCAAATATATAGTAACTGAGAAAGCACCTGAAAACATGACAGATGCATTAAAAGGTGATTCCTTCTATTCTTAGGAGTAGGTGTGTTGAGGAACTTTGCCCTAATCACATAGGTACATATAGAACCTGAGCTGGTGAAGGGCTCATTTGTTTCTTCAGGAAGATTATTCTAGAAAAGGTTGGTGGAATTGGTCTCAGTAGGATGGAGGACCTGGGAGCTGGTTATCACTCACAAGTTTCTGCGGACTCCCAAAGCGCCAGACATCTTGTCATTTTAAGACTCCCAGAGGGAAGGGTCCTTGACCTTTTGATAGTCTCTCCTTTCAGAAAGTAAGACCTGTCACACTGAGAGATTTATTAAAAAATATTTCACAGTATTACTCAATAATACTGTGAGGTCCTTTCCTCTGGATTCTATTATTTGAACAATGTAGATAACCAATGTTTGTAAAGCTCTTTACAGTTTACAAAGCACATTCACAGCCATGCCCCCTACCCCTAGCTGCAGGCCTGGAGTTGAGTTGAGCCTACTTATATACAAGTCACAGAAGACCCTTCTCCCAGGCAGAACGGCTCCGCCTTCTGTGTCCTGGGTGGGGTTGGGCACTGCAGGTTCCCAGCCATGACAGAAGCTGCTAGAAGGCAGTGCAGGGCCACAGCCCAGGAGGCGGGAGCAGCAGGGAGGCTGCAGCCAGGAGCGCAGAAGTGGGCTGAAGAGGGGCCAGACAGGCCCAGGCCACAGAGGGGCTGGGGCAAGGAGACTGGGGGGCAAAGCCAGAGGGTTCTGGAAGAGCTTTCAGGTCTGACATACCCTGCGAGCCCACAGGAGGCCTGAAGGGTTTTCATGGGGAGGATTTGACAGTTGTTCACTGTAGCCAGTACTCCTGAATCACAGTGAAAAGGCCGCAGAGCTCGGAGAAGGGGCCCGGAGGCCAGGAGGCTGGGTGCAGTGGGCCTGTGAGGGGGGCACCTGGGCATGAGGAGGGGACCGCTCACCCCAAGCCTGCAGGGGCCTGCCTGCCAGGCCTAAACCCTGTACCACACCCCCCTACGGCTGCAGCTAGTAGCTCTCCTCCAGGGCCAGCATTGTCAGGGTATAAGAGGTGCGTATCCTCTCCGCAGGGTAGCACCCATCCTTCCTTTCTCGGGAGCAAGAGCGTGTCTCAGAGGCAGCCTGTAGGTGCCTGCCAGGTGTAGCTCCAGGGGGACACGTGTCCCCAGCCCAGGGTGAATAAACCAATGAAACTGAAATCAGTTGAGGGAAAAACGAAAATGGGAGAAACCCACCTACTGCTACGGGAAGTCTGGCTCTGTTCATCCCTCTCCTGCACCTACTCCCACTCACCTGTTTCTCTGGCCACCGCTCTGGCTCCACTGTTTCTCCCATCCCAGTGTGTGCTCACCTCTCTCCCTGCTTGTAAACACCTATTAAGATGGAAATAGGCTAAGGAGGGAACAGCTTCTTTCAGCCCCTTGTAAACACCTATTGATATGAAGATGGACTAAAGCCAGGTAAGAGATTTGGGGAATGAAAAAACATACAATAACAACAGCAATCAAATCATTATAATCCTCAACCTGGAGGACCCAGACAGGTTCAAAATTCGATTCAGATTAAGTCCATGGCTCGCCCACTCCACAGGAGGCCAGCAGCTGAACTGGTAGGGAGCTCTGTGCACACTCAGCAGGTAGCAATGCAAGAGCAGGTCACTGGATAGATGTAGACCTGAGGATTCCCAGACCTGATTCAGACGTAGCCAGGAGGTGGACTCAAACAGCAAAGACGTAAAAGAGAATGACCGTGAGGGCAATAAGATACATGTTTTAATGACACTAACACAGGGAAATCCTGTCCATCAGTAGGATGCATTCAAGAGAGTCGTCCTGTGATAGGACAGTGGCAGGAAAGGGGTAGATATGGTGCTCCTGGAAGCACAGGCACTGGCCATAATAATAAGACACAACTTCCCTGAAAAGTGCTTTCACCTTCCAGCCTTGGGTTCACTACCATGACCTTTGGGGGCCGCTCTGCAGTGATTCAGGAATACACAGGAGACCAGCTTTCAGGCCTTGTCCCCAAGGTGCCAGAAGGGCCAACCATCACTGGCCTGTGTATCAAGATGACCAAGGCCATGTAGCCTCCAGGTCACTGTGGGCCTCAGTCATACAGTGCGCTCCTGCGAGGCTCAACTGACTTCTGAACACTTCAGAGGCAGGCCTCAGTGATGGACTAGAGCCCACGTTGTCTTCTGTCCTGGACCACGTTGTCATCTGCTCCATCAGTCCCTGGGGATGCCAAGGCAAATGACCAACAGTTTGCTGCTAGAGGCCCCTGTCACATGGACATCTAGTTTGCCCATTTTGCAACAGTGGAGGTAACTGCACACATTTTATCCCAGCCTAGCTGATGCCCCTGAGTGCCAAGGGGCACAAGGACTTCAGAATTTGTGCCAAGTGTGGGATAAACATCCTCTAGTAGCCTAACCCAAAACCTCTTGCAATAATGCCAAAGTTACCTGTAAGAGATTCAGAGGTGAGCATAACATCATATACAACATTAGACTGCCGTATTCCCAAGGGGGTTCAGGCTTATGTCACTCTGATCGCCCCACCCCTGTATAGGAGTGGGGGCCCCAGGACACTGCTTAGGGTCACAATAAACCAAGGAGCATTCAGCTCCTGTGTTCACCAAAGCCAGGACACAGTAAACCTTCACTGGGGACTTTATCATTTTCTCAACTTAGGGCCTCTGTTGCAAGAGGACCCAGCCAGCCCCCCAGGGCAGGTGCTTTGACCCTCCCCTTGGTCAAACTGTAACACCAAACTGTCCTCTGGCAAAGGTCCAGGAGGGTTTTGCGTGTCCTTCCCCAGGAAGTCCTTCAAGGGACACAAGCTGGGCATGGGGCTTTGTCTCCGACTTCCATGTCTTTGACCTTGGTGGCCAGAACTGCTGCTCTGGCTTTAATTGGTTCCACAGTTCTAACAAGATACTGCTGGGCTGCCCTTCAAGTTTTTCTTTCACTGCCACTGCCTGTATCAAATCAACCCACATCTGGGTCCTTGAGACCTTCACAGGGCCTTCTGCACCTCTCCTTTCAGTCGTAGCCTGTACTTCCCTCTGTGCCCTTATTGTTTCAACCTCCCCCAGATCTGCTAAAGTACAAGTAGCCTCACTTATGGGTTGCGCTATGTGGGGGGCAAGAATAGTCACTAGGGCCTCAAAAGAGATGGGGGAGCTGTATGCAGCACCAGATTTCTCATTCATTGGGGTAAACAACTCCTCACCGGGGTCCTGGGGGTCCATATTACAGATGATATTTTTCATGCCCGACTCCTGTAACACCTGCTGGAGCTCTGCATGTTTTCCAGCTAGTGGGTAAGCATGGTAAATCACCCTGATTAGGCCAGACTGCCCTGATGGCTGCTGTCAGCCAATTCAGAAGCACATGATTCCCTGCAGTGTGCCAGGCAACTGGCTCCAGAGGGAAGGGTGAGTTGTCAGGGAAGCCAGTCTACCCATTTCAGAACCCAACAGAGCAATGATTTCCACCCCCATATCCCAGAGATGCAAAAGACTCAAAAGCCATGTAGGCAGAGGCGTCTGCCAAAACCTGATGCTCAAATCCCCCAGCTCATCCTGGCTGTAGGGGCAGAGCATGGAGCGCTCCACACCCTGGGGAGGGGGCTGCTCCCCCCCGAGGAACCCGCAGTTTTGCATTTTTATTTTCTTAATTACAACCAGGTGGGCCTTTAATACGGGAGGGCCTCGTGCCTCGGAATGTGGCCTCAGCAACAGTTCCACCCTCGGCCCCACCCCCTCATCCTCTCCCAACATCTTTTCTACCATCACCAGAGCTGAAAGCACCACTCCTTCCTCCCCCTCCCCCTCAGCCTCCTGCAGCTCAGATTCACATGCTGCCTCCTTCCTTACCACTAGCGTGTCTTTCAGCAGTATGACCTCAGTTTTCAATAGCTGTCTCTCTTTCTTAAAGGCATCTCACAGTTCATTACCCAGCTCATCCAAGTGACACTGAAGTGTGTCTCTCTCCTCAGTAACCCTTTCCAATGCCTCAAGAAACAGTAACTCCACAATTCCTGCTGCCACATGGCTACTCAGGTCCCCTAAGCAGCCTTCTATCTCATGGAGGGCTAATTCCACAGCTACCGGTGTTTCCATCCTTCCCTGCTTCTGGGGAGGGGCCCGCTTGTCTAGGCACTTTACCCTAGACCAGTTTCCCACTAGGGGCTCCCCAAGTGGAAGCCCCACAGATGGAGGGTTCCCAGGCAAAGCTACACCATCCTTGGGGGAGGCTCCCACCATGCACAGGGAGATTTCCGGGTATCTCCCCACCATCTCTAGGGCCATCCCACCCAAGCATTGTACTCATGAATACAGATTTCGGGATCAGAGGTCCTGCCAACTACTGCCAGGTGTACCTCTGGGGGAATACATGTTCCCAGCCTGGGGCGAATAAATCTGTGAAACTGAAATCAGTTGAGGGAAAAACTAAAGTGGGAGAAACCAATTTATTGCTTACAAGAAGCCTGGCTCTGTTTGTCCCTCTTGGGCAGCTACTCTCGCTCCCCTGTTTCTCCCCATCCCCGCACAAGCTCTCTACTCCACCCTTGTAAACATCTATCGATGTGGAAATGGACTAAGGAGAGAACAGCTTCTCTTCACCCCTTGTAGACACCTATTGCTATAGTGAGGGACTAAGGCCAGGCAAGAGATTCTGGAAATATTGCAGTTCTACCCACACCAGTTAACCCCTGCAAGGTGGAGCCAGGCACAAGTCTCAGCACCTGGAGAGAAGTGGAAAGGGTGGCTGGCAAGGCCAAACCCAGCCCAGGCCTTGTGCTGGCTGTGAACCCTCTGGGGTCCTTGCAGCATGAGCTTCTCTGGGCTAGTCCAACCATAAAAATAGATAATGCTGCACATCTGCGCCCTGGGGGATTGAGTCATGTTTTGTAAATCACCTAGAAAGACATTGCTGGGCCTGAAAGCACAACTTATTGCTGCATTATTAAATGGTCCCAGCAGCAAGCCACATTCTTTTTATTGACTGTAAAGATGACGCAGCCCAAAGGGCAGGACCCTGGAAAATAGGGCAGAGGTGGGGTTTCCAGGTCCCACCCCCACCCCCACACTCCAAAGTGGCTTCTTCTTGCTCAGCTTGAACCCTGCAGTCCAGGCAAACAGATGCTCAAGATCCTTACAGAAATCTACATCACGTAAAAAAAAAAAAGCTATTTTGAAAGGATTTTCTGGCATCCATTTCTGCCAGAAATTGTTTGAGAAATGAAGCCAGGGAAAATAAGCATGAAGAGCAGGTAAGTGAAGTGTCTTCTGACTTCCCCAAGGACCTCAGCTGGGTTGGGGCCCATCCCCTTTCCCTCTCTGCCCTTCTCCAACCAGGCCCCTGTCCTGTCTCCACAGCCTCCTCTCCAGCTTCGCCAGGGCCCCTGGGAGGGAGCTTGTTTGGAAGAAAGTCAGTTCAGAGATGCGGGGAAGTCAGAGTGAGACTCGAAACCAAAGTTTGGAAAACAAAGAAAATTTTATTTCTCCCTGTACAGCAGAGTGGGTCTGCCTAAGTTTAGCTAGGTACAGGCAGTTTACTCTGAGGCTTATTTTATGGGGTCTTGGCAGGACAGAGAAGTCTTTAACTGACAGTCTTTGGCCTTGGAGGCCTGGTCTAATTGATAAAAAGAAGACAAGGGCCATTCTGATGATTTCTGTGCTTGTTGTTTTCTGATGTTTGTGTTTGTTTTTGTTTTCCATCTGAGGAGTGTTTGGACATTCCAAGTAACTCCTAGTCTTTGAAACTTCAACTAATCATCTCTATGAGTCTTTTCTGGCTCTCTGGTTTTATCTGGTTAACTCTTTGAGTCCCTTTTAGTGGGCTTTACTCGCTTTATTCTCCCTCCACCCACTTATGTCCACCTTTCTGCCTAACAAACTCAGCGGCCTGCAGCACTGCACCAAGTCATCTGCTCCATCAGTCCCTGGGGATGCCAAGGCAAACGGCCAACGAGTGGCTGCTAGAGGCCCCAGTCACATGGACATCTAGTTTTTCAGTTTTGCAGCAGTGGAGGTAGTCTCCCACCTGTGCTCTTGGCCAGCCCCACCCTCCTTTAGGAATCCTCCTTTTTTGTAGGCATTTGAGTAAATCCTGTGGACCTACACTGTCCCTGCCACCTGGGCTTCCCAAGACCAGGCCACTGAAACCTGTTTCTGCCTCACATTTTTCTGCAAACCCTGAAACCATTTCTCCCACATCCCTTCCTTCCATCTGAGTGGGCTCTACTTTATCATACTTTAACCTAAATAAAATGAAATACATGTTCCACCTATGTAAATAATGCCAAGTATTTTTTCCTTCTCCTTCAAAGTGATTTTTAGAAATAGCATCCTGTCAAAAGAATTTCTTTAATATCTGTAAAGAAAAAAAGTCTTTACACAGCGAATTGTAACTCTCATCCTCGTCTTTCTCTGCGCTGTTATTCTGTTACAGCCAGCCTCCTCTAATAAGACTTCATTTGAATCCAGACATAAAACAGTGGGGGGAAGGAAGAATCTGGCAGAAGGGGGCAAAATTAAGCAGAAAGCGAAGATCTGGAATGGCTAATCATACTTCCATAGGAAGTTTTCTGATGACAAAATAATGGACACTCTTTCACTGATTCTCTCCCTGACCTGTGAAGAACAGGTAAAATCTGGTAACTTGCCCGGAGTGACAAGCTAGTAGGTATAAAATTTCCCCACCTTCACTGCTATCTCCCCACATGTACTGCAAAGCCTCCCATCTCTGCCTGGAGCATTTCCTCCACCTAGCTTGCCCTGCACCTCAAGGATCATACACACCCAGCCATGAGGCTACTGCCGTTGCCACTGCCTCCAGCATGAGGCCCATGTCCAAGTCCTTACATCTGTTATGCTATGTCCAAGGTCCCCTGGCCAGCTCCACACTCCTCCTCAAACGCTCCAACGTGGCCAAGCTCTACCACAAGCTGTAGTGGGTGCACCCCATCGTGAGCTGCCTTCTCATCCTAGACAAAGCCCCAGGGGAAAAGCCACTTGTTTCTCTTTTCTCCACAGCCTGTTCAGCAAGCTGTAAATATGTGTGTTGCAAACATATATCAGTTCGCCTTACTGATCTGCAGTTCCTCCTGCATGTGTGCCCTCAGTGCCTGGCACTTCT
The DNA here is from genome assembly GCA_032199065.1 of Smutsia gigantea. Lineage (NCBI taxonomy): Eukaryota > Metazoa > Chordata > Mammalia > Pholidota > Manidae > Smutsia > Smutsia gigantea. Next base: position 30,197 of record JAVSCE010009818.1, read on the forward strand.
TAGGTGTTCAGTAAATATAAGAGGAAAGAACTGAGGGATGGGGAGAAAGGGAGGGATGGAGGGGAGGACCTGAGTTGGCCCTTCCGGATGCAACCCCCTTGTCATCGGAAGATGGTGCCAAATGCACGTCAACAAAAACGGGCATGGTCTGTGTGTTCTTGATATGGGTTCTCCCTTAAAAACTCTCCCACCGTGGGCCTTCTTTCTGTCTTCCTCTCTCCAAGGTAGGCAGAGTTGCATTTAAACAGACTCTCAACTGTCCTACCAGAAAAGGGCTTTAGCTGTTACTGTCAATATTTATGCCACTTCATGTCATCATGGCCGTCACGTGCTAGCACCATCCTACAGGTTCTTGGCTCTGCCTCTGCCACCCACCCCTACACCTGCCATTGCAAGCATGCCATGCTCTTCTTAGTTTTATTTACCTGGCCACAGTTTGTCACCATTCGCCATCTTCTGGGCCCCCTTCCAAGTCCTTTAAGCATGAATAACTCTGAACGTGTATGATCAGACAGTAGTTCTCATTAGAGTTAACACTTGGTTATAAGCTATGGGGACACAGACTCTCTCATGGGTGCCCTGAATTACAGATCCCCCTAAATAGGCTGGTAACTGTCAATACTGGTGATGCTCTCAGATGATTTGTAGCATGTGAGCCATCAAAGTCCCATGCATGGCAGACCTCGGGAACATAAGGAAGGAGAAACAAGGACAGATTCTGTCTCAGATGCTTCTGCTGAGATTAGGGCACAAGTCAGGTGTGGGAGCTGCCTTCCCACGGGCAGAGGCAGAAAATAACGGGCCGTCCGAACCACTGGGCCGCGCTGCCCTCTCACTTTGCAGCTCCCGGCTTACCGGCTTTCCTTGAAATGATCAAGAAGTTGTTGAAGCATGGCATTTGTACTCCTTTTTAGAGAGTTGAGGTACAAAGGGTCAACCTTCAAGGCCTTTCTTCATGCCCCAACTTCATCCTATACATAGGATGTGCTGACACCGAGAGGTTTTCCACGGTTCCGTTTGTTTGGTTGGTCTGTCACAGGGCCTCTGGGCTTTAGTTCAGACAGCCACTGCAGCACACCTAACCCAAAGGTACCGGGTTTCATGACTAGCCCAAAATGTTTCAATAAGCTTAGAGAAAAATGTAAGGAATTTAAGGTCAGAAAAATGTGGGTATAAAATGTGAGTATAAATCTGCTACTTCCACTGGTTAGCTGAGGAGTCAGGAAACTAAGGCCCGTGGGCCAAATTGAGCCCGCTGCCAATATTTTCATCCATTCAGGTATGTCTGCGGCTGCTTTTTGGCTATAATGGCAGAGCTGAATGCTGGTGACAGAGACCCATATGCCAAAAATATTTACTGTCTGGCCTTTTATAGAAAGAGTTTGCTGTTCTTCTTCCCCCCCCCCCCCACCAGTGAGATTATTTCACTTCTCTAAGCTTCAGTTTCCTCATCTCTTAAATGGGCAAAATATTTACATGAAACAAGTGATGCTGTGAGAAATAAATGAGATAGTAAATGTGAAAAAGTCAACCACGTAGCAATGTTTGATATATGTTGGGATTTTTTAAATTATTATTTTAATCTTGTTATTGTCCAGCCACGTCTCTCTTGAAAGGTGAGAGGACACAATTTCTGTCTGTTTCCCACCTTATATCCCTTCATTTTACCCATGACACTCTCCCCTGACCGTCCAAAGAAGAAAAACTTCACGAAAAAATAACATCATGATAAAAAAAATGCTTATAGAAAATAAACTTATTCTAAAGGAAAATATAATTCCATTGGGCATCTCACATTACTTACTTTTTGTCTTTTGAGTAGCAATTTCTATTATCATTTTTTTTCAATGTAAATTTAACCATGCAATTTAAGATATTGTCCAAAGAACAGCAACTTCTTGCCTTCTATACACATAATTTTTTTTCCTAGAGAAAGTGTTGGGTGTTTTCAAATTCCCACACACAAAATGTTCATATTCTTGTGCAATTTTAGTAAAAACCTAAAATAAATAAAATTTAAAATTTTTAAATGGGATGGAGCTATGTGAGATCATCTGAGATATTTTTTTCCAATCAGAAGGAAATAACTTTCCACATTTATTAAGAAGGAGGAGAGACACTGCTTCTCCCAACAACTTTCTTAACCTACTTTCCTATTAAAACATTTTTTATTTCAATTCAGTGTTTCCCTTATAAACACCTTAGCAGCCTTACAATTTGCCTTGCAATGAAATGGAAATCCTCAGAAAGGATTACAAAAAGAATGTGTATCCCTACCAAAACTAGACATATTAAAGCACTTAAATATTTTTAATCAGGACTATTACAAGTTTTGAAACAGATAAAATAGTTTCAGTGCAAGAAGCTTTGGAACTTCTTAGAACTAGTGGGGCTGTGTTACGTTCCTATCTTGCCAGCACTCAACAAAGACCAGAGCAGAGAGGGCTTTACTTTTTCAATTATTATATTCTTTCGACTTGGTGAATTCACTGTGAGTCTAGCCAAGTGGATCCGCTGCTTTTATATCTGTAACTAAGAGACAAGCTCTAAACATGCTGAAGAAATGGAAAACTGTTCTGGTTCAGGATATTCATTTTGTGACTTGCCGCTCTTAGATCATACATCAACTTGACCTGGGCAACATTTTTCCTCAGGTAAAAATCCAGGAAAACTAGGAGGGCAGTTTTAGTTCAGAAAATGTGAAGAAGGGAAAAGCATGGTTTTCCTCCTAGTTGCTTGTGCTTCTGATCCAGTTGTGTGAAAAGAACCCCGAACGGGATCCTTTGGCCTGAGAACAAATGTGGTTGCTCCAAGCCTGAAGGAGCAGGTGTGATGTAGCCCCTTGGGTGCCAGAAGGTGGTCCTCTACACCCCACTGTGTTGTTACTGCATGAGTTTAGATGTGGGTGATTAAAAAACAGTGCACTTACCTACATCTCATCTCCCTGGTTGGCGGTGCAGATAATCATGCCTGTCTATTGTCGTGGTGGACAGATTCTGGAATCTCTGGCTTCTGATGCCTGCCCTCCTTGCTAATTACATGAGCTTGGGCAACTTACGTAACCTCTCTTTGGGTCTGTTTCTCCTGAGTGCAAAGCAGTGCTTGTCTCAGAGTGTTACCACAAATTTTAAATTGGACAAAGATGTAGGTAGCTCGCACATCTCTGTGAGCAAAGCTAGAGCTGAACAAACACTGGCTCCTTCTTCCTTTGTCTATGATCATGAGATTCAAATTTAAAGAAAACATAAAGGTTTTGACTACAAGAAATCAATATCACATTATCATCTAAAATTAAATGTTTGTCTAGGGACTGTACCTTTAGAGGGGAAATTATTGTGTGTGTATTATAAAAAGACTGTGCATGCTATGAGCAGTCATATCTCGCTGTCATAGCTGAGGAGGGTCATGCTGTGAAGCATCCATTCCAAAGCTAGTGGTGAGAAAATAAATTTCCTCCAAATTGTTGAAATGACAGGCAGAATGAATAAATGGGGTGAAAAGAAGGAAAGTCAAGATGTCTACAGTCAAGATGGTGGGCAGTTAGGAGACAATGTAAGAGCATCTACTAGATGACAAATGTACAAATTTCCAAAAGTGATACACAAAAGAGTGACAGATGCTGGGGAGACAGTGGTCAGCCACAGGCTGTGGACCCAGCCCACCTGGGAAAGCACATCATCGTCACCCACGCAGATGTGCCTACGACAGGTGTGCTGAGGAGACACATGAAGAACAAGTGCCTGGGCTGTGGGCACTTAGAACAGGTGACTGGATTGGGTTGGAGGCCAGGGAAGACTTCTCTAGGGAATGACTAATGCTGAGACTGAAAACTGAAGGACAAGTAGTGATTAACTGGAGAGAAGTGGCTTTTCAAGGGAAACACAGCATTTCCTGTCTCTGGGAAGAGGATGTAGTCTGATGGAGCAGGTGAGGAATGGAGAGACAGTGTGGCTGCAGCAGAGAGAGCCAGGGACACGATGAGCCAGGGAGGTTGGGTGGCCCGGAGAGCTACAAGGTCAGGCTTCCCAAGATGTGCCAATAAAACATGAGTGACCAGCACATTAGTCTATCAGCACGGCTCTTCCCTGTCAGTTCAGGAAAGGAGTGGTCAGGGATGGTAGATGCAGGAAGATTCAAGGAGAGGATCCAAGGCTCCATCAAGAGGGTCCATCTGTGGCCAAAGGCCATGGTTCCCTGGTGATGGATTTCAGAGCTTTCGTTGATTCTGCATAAAGGGCATATTTGTTTTATTATTCTCTCTGCTTTTGTGTATGTTTGAAATTTTACATAATAATAAATGTTTTAAGTTGTAAATAAAGGGCCCTTCTCACCAGCTACAGCTTGGTTGTGACCATGGGCCAGTGGCCAGGTGTCTTCCTGAGACATAACCTTGGGCTGGCCTAGTGCAGGGGGAGGGCTGTGGTTATGCCCTTCTACGGAGAAAAAGAGAGACAGGCTCATTCTGTTTGTTGAAAAATCACAGAATTAGAGTACTTGGTTCAATCCCCCAAGCCTCCTACCTCTAGAGAAATAGGCCATAAACCCTATAAAGCATTCTCTGGGGATTTCCAGGAATTCTTATTTACACCCAGACAACAAACAATAAGATAAGAGTACAGATTTTATTTCACAGTGTTTTGACATTTGCAGCTCAGACTAAAATTGCAAAGAATCAGAATAGGAAAGCAAAGAAGAATTGTACATATTTTTTTAATATATCATTCTGTCTGTGGTGGTGACTCTGTACTAGGATTTCACTCTCTCCCCCTTCCTTCCTTTCCATCTTCCTTTCTCTATAAAGTGCCAATTCTCAGTATAAGCCAGGCACTATACCAGGCCGAAGAGGATAGAAAAGTAAGCAAGGCAGGTATGTATCTTTACCTAAATGTCCACTCCAGTGAAACACAATAGTAAAGCAAGCACAAAGTGAAACATAATTCTAAACTTGGGTAAGTGTTCTGAAGGAAGAAGATGAGGTATTTGATATGAATACATGCTCATGGAGAGAACGAATTTATGTTCGGGGACCAGAAGTAGCCCTTCCTACTCTAGAGACTGTAAAATCAAGGTCTCTTGGATTATAATACTTCCAAACATCATCCCATACTAACTCTTTATCCATTCTTTTTGAGAAGAAAGAATGTTTAAATTGAGATGATACAGCTTTTGCCCACAAACTCCTCCCACAGCCCTCTAAGCTGTTATTTTGTATAATCCTAAATAAAATATAAAGAACTCCCTACATCTCTAAGATTGCATTTAGATCCAAATTAGAGGAAGATTATAGGAAAGCAAGTAAGTTGTGATGAAAAACAGAGGTTAGTGGTAATGGGAGCTGTGGAAGCCTTGAAAGTAAATCTGCATTTGGAGCAAGGCCATAGGATTCAGAGCAGGGGAGGGAGATGAATACTTGCAGAAGACCATTGACATGTAAATACAGATTTTGAGTCTGTTTGAGTTTTAGGAACAGTTGTGAGGGTAAATATGGAGAACACCAAATATTATTTCATTAACACATTTTTTATTAGTATTTTTTTCTAGTAATTCAATTACATGTTATGTTCAAGAAAGCAGGAAATAGGGAAAAAGAGTGGTAGAACAGAAGCAAATCAGAGAAGGAGGGACAGATAGAAGGAGGAGAAAGGGATGGAAGAACAGGAAAGGGCTCATGGAGATACCATAAGAGGAAAAGACAACCATAGGAAGCAAAGAGAAAAGAGGGAGGAAATTCAGAAGTTTGCTGTTCACTTGAACATGATACGGATTTCTATCAGTTCCCTTTGGAATGCTGATTAGCTGACTCACTAGTATTAGACTCATAGCCTTATTCTGAAAAATTCTTTATTCAAAATGGACAAGGATCTTAGTCATCTGAGAAGCTAGTCTCTAAGTTACTAAGCAGTGTCTGTAACAATTCAAAAATCAAGAGATCTGAGAAGCTAGAAGTAGCTCCCTCCTACTCTAGTGGCTTTAAAATACTGCCAGGATATCGTCTTAAATTCCTGGAGTGTCAATGCAGCCTGAAATTACTTCTTTAGAGCATGCAATAAAAAGGGTGAAGATTACTGTGGAATTTGGACTAAGCCGATTTTTTTAAATTTTTTAATATTTTTAAATATGAAAACAGATAATTTTATGATAACGTGTACACATTCCTTTTTTTTTTTTTTTTTTTTTTTTTTACTGTTTTCCACTGCTTTTAAAACAGCCTTTAATAACATTTTCCTGTGAAAACTATTACCTTGCCCTGACGATGCTGATGGTGTCCTCTGGCTTGCTTCCGTTTGCTCGCGCCTGACCAACAATGCAGTCGCCTTCCTGAAGGTGGCGCTGGGCTTAAGCCCTGTCCTAGAGGACGCCGGCGTGTGAACAGAGGGGCGAGCAAGTGCGCAGCTTGCTTACACGCACAAGGAGCGTACAGTCCTTTCAAGAAGCAATCCGTGCATTCGTAAATGGCACAGATAAGGAGCGAGGTCATGAGCTGTTTCTATGCCACACAAAGGTGTTGAAATTAAAATGGAACACTGCCTTTCGTTCTTAAATCCTAAACGGATAATGTGTATCATTTGTATAGTCATTATTCCATCATCTTTTATTTTCCATCCTCTCACCTTTCTTGTTTTTATTAACTTTTCCTCCAGCCCTCTCTCTTCTTACATCTGAATTTGCTTTGTAATTGATGTAGGTGTTTTCCACCACATAAAAATTATACTAAGTACTGGTCTCTAACCGACCTAAAAATATTGCCCTGACTGCCTGAGAGTTATGGTGATGAAAGATTTTTGTATTGGCCAGAAAAAAACTGAGGGTCCAGGGTAAGACGTGGGCATTCTGCTGGTTTTATTGGGAGTAGATATGAGAAATGGCTGTTGGAAAATAGTTTCTTTATCAATACTGTATTTTGGAGTTCACCTTACTCAAGGAGAATGTGTAAGAAGTGATTGTTGTGGTGAAATTTTTTTTTTATCAGTATGCTGCTTTCCCACAAGAGTCATTCTTTTCAAACTTAATTTTCAAAAATCACAGACAACAGATTTTCTCTATCAAAATACAGAATAAAGCTACCTGTACCATCACAAGTTCTTGGCAAATTCTCTCCTACTATTTCCACTATAGTCCAATGACTCTAATGTGTAATGTGACCCAGTATGATTAAAAATAGATTTGGTGAAGAAAAGCCAGATGGACTTTAAAACACACACAAAAAAATTCTTAGTCTTGGTAAGTCTTGTTACTGCTCATTAAGTAAACCAGCAACCGTGCAGGTTGGCATACCATTTCAGTGACAAAGTGGAGTTCCCCCAAAGAGCTCTCTTCTAAAGGAGGCCAGTGGGTTTTACGTAAGCCCTGTTCACATCTGGACCATAGAGGTGATGTTTCAGACACAGTCAGTGGACTAAGACTAAAGGGAAGCAAGAAAAATGCTTTAATAATTTTAGAAACATACTCTTGGAGGGAATACGGACCAATAGGGTTCATAAAATGTTAAGAGAAGTAGTTGAGAAGTGACTTCTGTAAAATCTTTTATTTATGAAAAAATAAGAGATGAATGACCATGAGCAGAAAGTCATCTACTAAGGGAAAGGCGGGAAGGGACAGACCAAAGCTGTAGGAAGAGTATCAGATTACATTAGGACAAACTGCACACCGGGCACCATGAGGGCCACTGCCAGAGAGGTCTGTAGACGCATTTTCTTATTTTTAAGAAAGACAACTTTTTTGTTGTTAATGAGCCACATTAATTCTTTTTCAGAAGCAGAAAAGTAAACCAGTTAGTCCCTCAAGTGCCCTGTGATTCTTTACCCCCTTTCAATCACGGAATCTCAAAGCTGACAGGGAGCCTTGGAGATCATCCGCTTTATAAGTGAGGACACCAGTTTGAGTGGCTGTCCAAAGTCATGTGGGTAATCAAAGGGAAAGCTGAAACACCCACCCAGTTTGGTCAACCTCCAGTCCATGGTTATTTTCCCACCACTCAAACCCACCTCCTTAGTCTATTTCCACTGAATATATAGAATATCAACACCCACCCCACTGGCAGATCCCACATCACAGTGCAGGCTGTCCGCAGCATTCCCGTTAGCTTCGTGACTTCTCCATATGGCCAGGGCCCCAAAGAAGGCAGACGCTAGAACACCCCCTGAGTGTGTAGGCCCGCTGAAACTCGAAGACATTCTGGCTTTGCTGAGGTCAGAGCCAGTGCCAAGCCCCCAGCTCCAGGGGACGACTTCTGACCGAATGTCTTCCTGTTCACCTTTGCAGGTTTCACAGCCGCAGCCTCCCTCGTGTCTTTGGCCTGGGCGTTGGCTTCTTACCAGAAGGCCCTGCGGGACTCTCGAGACGACAAGAAGCCCATCAGCTACATGGCCGTCATCATCCAGTTCTGCTGGCACTTCTTCACCATCGCCGCCAGGGTCATCACCTTTGCCCTCTTTGCCTCAGTTTTCCAGCTCTACTTCGGGATCTTCATCGTCCTGCACTGGTGCATCATGACCTTCTGGATAGTCCACTGTGAGACAGAGTTCTGTATCACCAAATGGGAAGAGATTGTGTTCGACATGGTGGTGGGGATAATCTACATCTTCAGCTGGTTCAATGTCAAGGAAGGCAGGACACGCTGCAGGCTCTTCATTTACTATTTTGTGATCCTTTTGGAAAATACAGCCTTGAGTGCCCTCTGGTACCTCTACAAGGCTCCCCAGATTGCAGATGCATTTGCCATCCCAGCCCTGTGTGTGGTGTTCAGCAGCTTTTTAACGGGCGTTGTTTTTATGCTGATGTATTATGCCTTCTTTCACCCCAACGGACCCAGGTTCGGGCAGTCCCCAAGCTGTGCTTGTGAGGACCCAGTCGCTGCCTTCACTCTGCCTCCCGAAGTGGCCTCAAGCACGCTACGGTCCATCTCCAACAACCGCGGTGTCGTCAGCGACCAGAAATTCGCAGAGCGGGACGGCTGTGTGCCTGTGTTTCAGGTGAGGCCCACTGCCCCATCCACCCCGTCTTCTCGCCCGCCACGGATTGAAGAATCTGTCATTAAAATTGACCTGTTCAGGAATAGGTACCCAGCGTGGGAAAGACACGTTTTGGACCGAAGCCTGCGAAAGGCCATTTTAGCCTTTGAATGTTCCCCATCTCCTCCAAGGCTGCAGTACAAAGATGATGCCCTCATTCAGGAGCGGCTGGAGTACGAAACCACTTTATAAAACAGAAGGACTGGGAGGGGCCTTGACCTCCAGAGGCAGGGGTGACAGCAGGGCTGTGGCAATAATGAAATTTCATCCGAGAGGAGGCCAACGAGCCATAAGGCTCTTAGTCTGCGATCGTCATGATTATTGCCTCCATCAGCTGACTGCCAGCTGCCGGTCTCCTTTCAAAACAGCGACCAGAAAGAGTCCCCTGCTCCACCTAGAGGGCACATGGCCCCTCAGTAGGACTTGTGGTTGCTACCAACCCCTCGTGCAGTCTTCAGCATATCCACCAGGGGGCACTATTATGATGGAAAATGTTGCCTCCACTGGATTGGGTGTCTGGATGGAATTAACGATCTTTGCATAAAAATATATTCAGTCATACGCATACACACACACACACACACAGGTACCCACACACTAACACACACAACACCAGTCCTCTGTCAACATAGCTTAGATGATTTTTCTTGATGCAATGCTCTGATTTCCACAGGAATATAAAAAACAGAGAATATATCCCTCAAGTCTTCAGGGGAAAAAAAAGATAGTACTGCTTAGAAACGAATTCATAAACCATTCTCATCTGGAAACCAATGTGTGAAAAGCCTATCCAATGGACAGCAAACTCAAGTGTGTTTACACATGTATTAGAATTTTTGGAATGGTTCGTTTCGACACATTTCAGGATTTGTTTTTTATTTTACGTTGTCAGTTAAAAACATCCTTTATGACAAATCCTATGCGGCACACGTATGGCTTTTGACAAGACCAAGGAACTTGATAACTTAGTGATGTAAATTAAATAATAATCATGATTCAGTATTCAGTTGCAAACATTTAATAAATACACAAAGATGAAGTAGAAAAACGAGGCAAAACTAGCATCTGATTTCCCGGCCTGTACAGCTCACACTGGAGTAGGTGCAGAGCAGTGGGAGAGGTATCAGCTCTCCACGGCGGGGAAAGCGTGGCTCTGTGTGAATGCAGGCGGACGACTCCACCACACGCCATACCACACCCTTCTCGTGCCAAACGCCATCCAACCACGGGACTGACACAGAAGCCCCCAACTACTGAAAATGAGCCCCGCAAAAGCGGACGTGAGAATGAACAATCAAATTCTCCACTGTGTACAGACATCCCACCCCCGAGTCCAAGGTCAAAATGATGTATCTTTTAGAGGCTTTGGGACACTTTTTTAGTAAGTATGAGCAGAAAAATGCAGTGAATATACTATGAGAAAACCCATCTGAACTGATTGAGGGCTTATCACTAGATCCAGCTAAGATTTGTATTTGAATCATTTGTAAAGTCACGCTCTTTCAACAAGCTTCTGGGTTTTAAATACCTCCGTACAGCAAGTAAACGTTCCCCGCTTTCTGTTCCCAGTGTCCTCGGTCATGGTGCTTTTTGTTGCATTAAAAGTGCCGGTCAAACTTTGATAGTATTTTTTTATAGTTGGTGCAGAGTGGAATAACTCATGGATTATTTCAATATTTTTGTAATAAAAAATATAGGGTATACACATAGACATCATCACTTTTTTTATAGACCTGGAATTATTTAAAATACTTTAAGCATTGTAATTACTTGGGATGGTCACAAAACTGGTCCACAAATTCCATCAGCCTGCCTTGGCAGATTGAGAATACTTATCTCTTGCAAGATCACCCTACTTTGTAATGTTGGTGCCCCCAGGAACCTGGCCAGGGGTGCTATCAGAAATATCTATCAGGGGACGAGAGATTCAGCTTAACTAGAAAGGGCTTGTCAAGACTGGCCAATGTTTCCCAGGAAATCAAAGCTGTAAATGATTACTTTCATCCATCCATTAGGACAAACCTGACCACAGTGGAAGATGTCTTAAACTTCCTTCCCTGTTTTTATATTAATCCAACTGATATTCAATATTAGTCAAGTCAAGGAAAAAGGAAAAAGTCAGTTTAACTTAAGTATTCACTGATTTGGACTGTCCAAGTCACTTAAAATAGTCAAGTGCTATAGCTACCCCAGTAGTGGGTGTGTCACACAGAGACTGCTGTCCTCAGGATGACATCCACAGCAAGAGACAGTGGCTCAACCTGGGACTTCTTATGGTACAATGTGTAAAAGCAATGTGTAGAAAATAGACGATTTTTAATCAGTAGACATACTTTCCTAGTACTCCATGATTTGATCCTCCAAGCAAGATGTCCACTAAAAAATAACAATCACTCGTTCGGATGTGAACAGATCACCTAGTCACCAGTAAAGGTCCAGGAAGATGCTCTTCTTGTCAGCAACTGGTGAAAACATTCTACCCCCATTGTAGAAGGGAAAAAAAAAAAGATTATATTGGCAAATTCTTCACTTTGGTGCAGAACCATGAGTCATTAGCTTCATTATTTCCAAGACAACTTTTAATTGATGATCTTTGGAAATTGTTCAGTTGAACTATACCTTTGATTCCATAAGTAAATAACATATTACAGAATAGTAGTGTCAATCAACACAAACCACAGGCCTACCAGTCATCAATCATGTAAGTCCTACATTATTTCTCAACTTGGTCCCTCATTTAACATGTTAAGAATCAAAATGAGTGCTATGTGAACAAAAGATAATGTACGGTGCTTTGTCTGGGAGTTACGACTGCAGTCAGGACGCTGTAAGAAGTTTGAATTTCTCAGTGATTTCCCAAATACTGTAAATACTCTGTTATCCAACATTCTCGAAGTTAACAATGTTTCAGTTAGTCAAAAATTCTTGTTAAGAAAATGACATCTCCACCATGTTATAAATTACAAACTTTCTCCAGATTACAAAAACAAAAAAATTTCCTTCCGAGAAAAATCATGACTTGCTCTTGCTTCCGTGATTCAGAGAGCCCTGCACTGTCATCAGACCGTGTGGTGGTCAGAATGTGGATTAGTTTCTAGAGACACAGATAACAGAGAGTTTAAAGTATTAGGATTTAAAGGGACATTGTCAATGTACAAAGGAACAAAGTTTGATTTTTGTATTCATATCTGGGTTCTTCCTAAGATTTCATTTTCAATCTGCCTTTTAACCCTCCACAGAAAGTAATTGGAGAATCCAAAAGGAACAAGCTATGGTGAGCATATAGACTGGAAATGCTGGATTCTTCTGTGGGATTCCACGGCCTGGGCCTAAATCTACTTGACTTCTTTGAGAGGGTGGTCTGATTTTAGTATTTGCTTTTTGCATAGGACCATAAAATTTTATAAAAGAAAATATTATAAATATTTTCACTTTCAAATTAGTATTTATAAATGAAACCATATTTAAGTTAAAGAACACATGTTAATCATACTGAGACTAAGTATTTGTGTGAAAAAAAAATGTTTTTCCACTTAAGTCAAAGTTTGGTCCACCAAAATGACTATGTCCTTTAAATTCTCTTAGCACCTTTACTTTGTCCTACTTAATTATGCCCTGTCTGATTCAGTAACATTGGCTTTGCAGACACTCCATTACTGTTCATTTATGATAATGCGATGAGCCCAACAAATGAAATAAATTCTCTTACTGCCGGGGCAGGAATATGCAATTCAAATATTAGCATAATATAAAATACAAATGATATGAAGGTAAAAGTATAATGAAGTATTTATGCTTAAGTTCTAAATGCCCAGTTTATTTTGCTCTATGAAGAAATGATAGACTGACCAGTTAAAAAATGAATGAATAACTGAAATCTCAATAACTTTTTTAAAAAATACTATATAATGTGTATATGTTATATATATAACACATATACATGTTTTATACACATACACACAACTAAAGCAACAGAAATGAATACTGCCCTTTCATGCATATAGTCTGGTATGTTATCAATACATGAACTTTCATTTGAAAAGCTTTTTCCTACTCCTTTTTCAACATTAGCTCACGATTACGGTCCATTTCTACACAATATCAACACACTGTTGATGCTGTGGGAAATAACTAAACATAATTTAGCACTTTGAGCTTGAATGAGCTTTATCACTCCTTAAGGATCTCATTCTTTAAGCAGCTGAATAGAATAGTTTTGAGTCATTTCAAAGTTTCTTTCTCTGAACTGATTGAATTAAGCAAGGAAAACCTCTGGTGTCCTTACCAGGACTGTGTAAGGTTACATGTTTGCCTCTCAATGGAACACATGCCATTGAGTGGAAACAAGTTCTGGCACAATGTTTAGACAAGCATCCAGAGATGTTTTTTTCCTAATGAACCACTTCCTAGACTAAATACATGCTCTTGTGCATTCTCACACATCTTTGCCATTAGCCATTACTGTTTCTATATAAAGCTTGGATGAGATGCCTGCATTTTTATGTTTCTAAGGAGAATTCCTTAAAGCCTTTTTAAAAATAGTTCAGACTGTCTTTCAGAAGTATAGCTCAGAGGATGGTTGAAGTGCATGGTGAAGACACAGCAGGACTAAGGTGGTTGTTTCTATGATTTTAGTGGGGGATGCAGATCAACTCGTGTTCAATTCAGCAATCCACTGTCACTTTTGAAAACAATCAAAATGATCACTTCTGCCAGTTTGTGACTTATAAAACCCCTTCTTCCCAAATGAAGCTGGAGCATTTTTAAATGGCTAAGGATGGACCGCTTCCCTCCATCACATGCCCACCCCACCCAACCCTCGTCTCCAAGCCTCCAGCCCTGACCTGGATCAGGCTGTGCAGGATCTGACAGCTGGGTTGCCTCTCCTCTCCACACTCCAGCAGGCGTCACTGTCTGCTGCAGAGCTCTCTCTGGGGACATATGTCCTGTCCAGTTGCTCTCCTAAAAATGGGCACATGGAAAGACTTATGATGAGCCGGTGATCAACAGCCTCAATAGTATAATCACTCGTTCCAAAGTAAAACTCGGCAGGACGTGCTGGAATTGTACAAAAACACAATGAGCCATTTAATTTTCCTAATTATAGTAATTAGGCTAGCTTGCATGCAGCCTCCTCTCACAGCAGAAAGCCAAATGGAAGAAGTGACAAGCGGCACTTGCCCACAGAAATGAGGGGTTCAGAAACCCTCCCTTGAGTGTTTGAGGCAGTATGTTGTTTCACTATCCTTTTGAAGCGTTTCCTCTAGATTCCACAAGAGAAAAAAAAAAAGTCTTGTTAAAGTGCATGCAATGATCTGGCCCAGAAATGTAAGATTTCAGTGAACTTTTTGTGGAATGTTCTGCTAAATAAGGGATAGCCTAATAGCTCTGAAATGTCTAATTGTTTTGCTAAAATATTTTACTGACATAAATAATATACTGACATATGTCAGAAATGCTGACTAAACCAGATTTTTTTCTTTGGCTATTTTTTCCCCTTAGATTTTCTTGCAGTTCCCTGTATTAATAGTAGCTTACTGTGATTGAGAGCTTGTCATGTGCCTGGTGCTCTACTAGAGATCTTTATCCTGAGATCTCATTTTAATTCTCACAACCATCTATGAGTTAAGTACCACTTACAGAAGACAAGGTTTAAGCTCAGAGGTATTAAACAAATTGCCAAAAGTCCCACAGCTAAGAAACAGTGGATCTGAGAGTTGAACACAACTTGTAACAACCACAAATCCTTCCGGAAGCCCAAGGAATATTATTTTCCCCCCAAAATCTATTCCTCATCTGGCAAGCCTTCAGGAGAAACAAAATCATGGTCTAACAATCAAATTGTTCAAGGAAATTTTCATTGAAAGTGAAAGACGTCTTCCAAAATAAAAAGTTAAAGAAGTCAACGATGAGAAATGGAAGTCTGTACCACCTGTAGCTGAATTTTACTTCAACTCCCTAATTCAGGTAGGCAGAGAAACACTGCGCCATTCCAGACAACTGTCCTGCCTGTGGCCCTACTCTACATTCAAGCAAGTGATAAATATAAATTGACCTGATGGTTCTTCTCTGCTACTCCACACCTGTACCCTAATGTCATCCAATTAGGCAGACTGAAAACTAGCCCAACTACTTATTTTAGCACTCTGACAGGAAAATAAAAGAAAGATAGAAAGAGAGGAAGGAGGGAAAGAAAGATTAACAAATCTTTGAGTGACATTATTCTACTCCATTGCCATAATTTTCCCCTAAATTCTATTCAGTGTCTTTCAGGTCAAAAAACTTAGTATTTGAGATGATTATACCACTAACTTGACCTGTCATATAAATCTAGGGGCCTTGTTTTAGATTGAAAGGTTAGATACAAGAAGATAGCAAATGTTTACCAAATGTTTTTTTAATTGATTATAAAATAATTGATGTGCCCTTTTCCTCCTTACCTTAGATGTAACAGGCCCTAGTCATACAGGATGACAGAGTTATTAGCCATTTGATGATGTTGTGTAGTAAGCTTTGTGCATGTTGTTTGAATTGATGCTAAAAAGGTAGCTAATAATCAACCAAAAGTTTTCTCAACCCTAGCGTTTATTTTTTATAAATATGCAGTGATCACTCTGAATTTAATGTATTAAAAATATAATTGATCATCCAGCTTCATACTCTCATAAAATCTAAGCATATCTCTATGAAGTTATGTTAAAAGTCACTAATTTTTACAGAAAATAGCATCTAAAAGTGACCTAAGTGTTCCTTCAACACATTCTTTTTGTAGATGAGACAATTGAGATCCAAAGTGATCAGTTTTTGTGACCAGGATTCCTTCAGTCCTTCATTCAAAAAGCCTGATTTATATCAATAGCATTGCCAGACAATATACTGTCAAGTGCAAAAGGAATCCCTGTTTCAGCAGCTCACACTTTGCTTATTAGTAATAGAATTAGAATCTTCTGACTTCAACTATAATTCTTTTCTGCTCTACCACTGCATCTATATTTAATTCTGTACTAGAGCAATAAAGATAAGCTTTTCCAAGATTGTATTATGTAAGCCTCACCATAAACAATTGCCACACACAATGACAAATATAAGGAAATATAAGTATAAAGACAAATCAACAATGGGTGACTGCCTGTAAAGAGAACGTAATTTTATAATTTGTTTTTATGCCTTTCCAACACTAGATTTTTTTAGAGCAAGGCCACAAAGCAACGAAACCATTAAAATACTCTTTTGGCACACAGTATTTGACTCAAATCAATCATCTCTGGATAAACACAGGAGATATTCCTGAACATTTCTGTTAATAAGAGGCATGAAATTAGGATGCCTCTAAAATGTCTGAAGAATTTTCTAATAGGCTGCTTCTCTATTTTCAGGGAACATCCTTCATTAGTGCATAGAATATGTCTCTAGCATACCAGTCATTGAGGAATAACAAATTTTCAGACATAAAACTCAGTTATTGCAACCTGAGAGGTTGTTCTAAAGCCATACTTCTGATGTTCAGGACATGCTGCATTACCTTGAGGAGATGGGACAGCCAGACCCACCTCATGTGGAAACTCATGCTGACATCCCACCCAGTCCAAGTCTCTCCTGCACTATGTCCCAGAGGGATTGGCTTTCCCACTGATACAAGGAGTGTATTGTTTAAAGATAACTATTAACTTGCATAACTAATTTTCTCTAAGTGTAGTAATTCTGGTCAGGGAATGCATAAACCAATAGATCCTCTGTGGAATAAAATGAAAGAGAGACAAAAGCATATTAATTTGTGCAAGCACAGAATAATTTTTTAAATTCCTTGGTGAGTCCCATTAAGCGTCAATAAAACATTTGACTTAATAATGCTGCAAGGTCCAAGGCATGATTTCTAGGTTCATGCCACCATTTGTAGTTCATTACTGCGATTACTGCTATTTTAGCCATTGCACCCAAGGAAAAGAGCATAGATACTGATGAAATGTTTGCAGAGAAAAGATCATGTTTAACAAAACAGATCAACACCAAAATGTATTAATCAATTTGATAAGCAAATATTACCAGCACAGTACACCATGAAATTTTCTCTTGTGTTATTATTAAAGCCTGTCACCTACTGTTATTAGAATTTCAGAAAATGTAAGGTTTCATGTTTTTATTGTATTTTCATCCCCCAAATTAAGCTGGTGGCCCTCTCCTCTCTCCGTTGCTTGATTTGCATTAAAATAGAACTAATCAAATTCTCATTTAAGTGCTACAAATATTAATAAATAGAGATGTTATGTTTAAACTAATTTAACTGTTTTAGTGGCATTCTGATACAGTTGTATTACATCAACACTCTTAATTATTTCAAATTAACTCATTTCTCACTAAGTTCTAAAACACCCCTAGGTGTTTTGGAAATGTATTTCCAGTTTCTGTCATTGTAAGAAATTCCTATCTTGATGACAAACCAGTAGAATATGTCTTAATAAACAGTGGTATTTCAGGCATTGTGATTTTGGGAAATGAATGCTAGTTTGGGTGTGTTGAGTACTGCTACATTAACTTAGCAATTAACCCTGGACCTGTGGCTTTCTATAGGTCCTACTGTGCATTCTTACTCTATTCAAATCAGGAGCCATAACATATCATCCTGTAACCAAAGGAGATCTGTCCACTAGTCAGATGATTGTCATTTTATTTTATCCTGCTGTCAAAGAAGGAAAATACTCAACTTCTCTTGTTAACCTTTCTAAGGTATTGCACATAGAAAAGGAAATGGATCTCTGAAGTCTGTTTTGAAAGCCTGGGGTGAAACATTTTCCTTAGTCTGAAGAGGCATGGTGCTCTGCAAAAAGAATGAAATCTCTGGTGCCAAGAAGAGGGGGGAGCTCAGAAATGTGAGCCTCGATTGTCACAAAGCTGCATATTGCTGATGCTATCGATTCCCTTCTCTTTCTACAGAAACATCTTGGAACTTGTCAAGCTTTACTGGAGGTGATTTGAGTTAATTAATTCCACAGACCCTTTAATCTGGCAAATTCTTGACTTGTAATATTGTAGCTAAGCTACTGCAAGGGAAAATTAATCAGTTTGTGGGAAGGAGCCCTTGTTCCTATGTTGTTTATGACGTACCCAGGCCTGAAGAGAAAGACCTCTATGCTACTTCCTCATCATTCATGCTATGACCATTCGTCCACTTCATTTGTTTTTGCCAGTAACACTGCTTTGAAAAAAGGGAAGACAGCCAATGGAATCCTGAGGGCTTGCATAGCTCAGAGAATGGATGTTGGACCACAGAGACTCTCTTTAAATGGTTACACATCTACTTGTTTTGGGAAAGGGAAAAGAAATGTCATTGTCACCTCTAATGACTGATCTGAGTACAGCTGCTGCCCTTCCTTCATTTATTGAGAGTACCATTGTCAGCATTGCACTAACCAATTTATAAATATTGAATTTAAAATTCAATTTCAGAGGTAAAATCTACATGGATGTAGCTATTGAATAATTGGATTCCTGCTTTCCTAGGTGGTGGCATTGCCAGTTTCAAACTAAGGTATATGTGTATGTAGAATTGGCTTTCTTACTGCTTCTCAGATCCTGCTAAACCTTGCTTACAAGCTCTAAGATCACCAATATGACATTCTTAATGCCTAACTGCTCACTTACAAGGAGACAGGTAGTCTCATAATTAAAAATCATGATTCTTTCCTACCTGCTTCTCCGTTTTTAAAGAAAGGTTGAAGTGCAAGGCAAGAATGAATGTACTTCCGATCATAACTTAAGAGTTTGCAGGAGAATCAAGCATCCAAATGATCTTACAAGGTTTTCTGCCTCACCTTTTGGTATAACAGTTTCAGAGTGAACCCTAAATAAATGAAAGTCATCAGATTTATCCCATAAGCAACCTAACAGAAATAATAAGAATAAATAGGGATAATTTTGTATTTCAGAGATGCTTCTCCCTAAAGTGACCATCTTGGTGATTATCTCCAAGATGTACCCAGAGCTACTAACGATAGCCCATTGCGGAACCAGCAGCATGCTGCATTCCCTCTTGGGCAAGGCATTTTTCAGAAATAGCTCTTGGCACAAGCACTGAAATGTAATGGTAAAAAAAAAAAAAAAAAAAAAGTGGCCTTCCACCACGTGACTTATTTTCAACTGCAAGGCGATGAAAACTAACAAGTTAAAGAAATTGTTAATTTCCTGAACCCCAATGCCAAAATGGGCACAAAGATACTCTGTACTGTACAATGAGTTGGTTGCCTGTGGGGACACAGGAGCAATAAGCAATCCTCTTGAACAAGGCTCATGAGTCAGAGTGACTATAAGTGGTGTGAGACAGAAGGTTTCCCTTACTGTAGAGGTGCAGGTGTGGTGATCAAAGGG
Organism: Smutsia gigantea; assembly: GCA_032199065.1. Classification (NCBI taxonomy): domain Eukaryota; kingdom Metazoa; phylum Chordata; class Mammalia; order Pholidota; family Manidae; genus Smutsia; species Smutsia gigantea. The sequence continues at coordinate 49,570 of JAVSCE010009818.1, forward strand.
GAAGCCCATTAGCGGCTCAACAGAATTTTTGCCTTTCTATAGAGCAGAGGTTCAAGGTAGCCTCTGCTACTCCGTAAGGATGACAATAGATGCATCCGCTTATGAAAGCCCAACACCTGACTGAAGCGGGACATAGAGACGTCAGTGGCTTCACATCTGAGGCTAACAATCCTGAAAGGAGCAGTTCTCCTTGGTCCTTGGTCTCTGTGCTGCTAGGTGGCTCTGCACGCCAAGAGCTTCTGATGGATTATAAGATGAGATATTTGCAGTTTTGTAAGTACTCTTGCTTGTAGAATACGAACCATTGAATTATCCCTAATTTTAACAGCAATTAAATTCAGGGTTACCACAGCCTTACTTATCATCCCATTGTAAATATATCATGAAATCACAAGAGCCTCTGTGTTCAGATTCACTAAACCAGTTTACAAGTACTTAGTCTGTGTATCTATCCCCAAAGTGAAAAAGTAATCCTTGTGAGAATGATTTTCAGAATAATAGAAGTGAAAAAAGTGGACAGATAAGCAGTTTTTCAATATAGACAAAACCACTAGACCACTGATAGCCCTAAAGCTTGGATTTTTCCCTCGTGGCTAAGTTTCTTTTCATGTGGTGGCTTTCAACCTCTGAATTTTCCAGATGATCACTGAACCGTCATCACCCAACTGAAGTAGACACTGTGGGTGGTGTTAAACATAAAGATTGTCCACATGAATGCAAATATACCAATGAAAAGTGAAAAGTACGACCAAGTAAATTGGGTTTTTGTAATGTCCAATATCTGGATATTTCGGAAAATCCAGATGTTTGAGTTACACAGTTTTTCATCCGGTTGTCTGGTGGTGCCTAGATAGACAGAAAATGTGCTCAGGTGTTGTTGGCAATGAAACTGAACTTTCTTGTACAGTGATCTATTACTGGTGATATTCTGCTGCTAAAAATATCTTTGTTGTGCAAAGAGAAATAAATAATGCACAGCAAATGCTATTTGATTTTTATTTACTATTGACAAACACAAATGGAAGAAGTTTGGGAGGCAAGCCTGGGTATATTCAGACATAATTGTAACACAGGCAGATATTCAGAAAACGGTTCTAGAGGCCTGCCACTCCTCTCCTTCCAGGCGAGGACACTTTTTCTTAGTCCTTTTTCATCTTTCAGAATTGTTTAATTGCCCCTTTTCTCTTCACATAACCTTGATCGTTCACAAAGTCTACTTAACAGAATTGTTCACAGGAAATACAAATTTGTTAACTTTTCATTCTTCAAATAGGAGGTTTAAACTTTAAGGATTTCTTACATTTTGTGAGCATAAAAAGAGTTAAGCTACTTGATGCAGTTATTTCATGGTGAATTTTATGATGTCCATAGAAGAAAAGCTATTTTTCTCAAGTTTAACAAAATACATGATGTTTTTGGTTTGGTTTCTTGATGTCATTCTGACTGCCAAGGACCAACTGGTTACACATATTGGAATATTGATGTTTTCCTTGTAGCCACAGAAAAAAGAAGTGACGTCAAAGGGAAATTCACTTTCCAGAAGGGAAGCTTGAGATATTCATATGACTCTTGTATTTGTGATTACTTGTGGACATATCTTCCTTGTTTCATCTGATTTGGCTCTGGATTGGTGAGTGTGTGTGTTTCATCAGATTGTGCTAACCTCATTCACTGTTCTGAAGCAGGACAGAAAACCAGGTGAGCTATTACGTGAAGTGACATTGCAGAAGTTGTTCCAAGGTCTTGACTAAGCCGGCACCAGAGCACAGGAAGGTATTCAGCTATGCAAAGATCATGATAGGATTTCCAGAGAAAATCTAAATGTTTCATGGGTTCTTGGGTAGTGTTTTGATTGTGTCAAGCTCTACATTTGGTGCCCAGTTAGAATGATTTCAGAAGGTGGACAGTCCCTTCTCCTTCCTTGTTGGGTCCCCCCTCCCAACCAGAGCCAAAGTTCTCTGAAATCAAATGCATGCTCCAGCCCATGTTGTCATTGCTCTGTGCTAATTGCATTCTGTAAACCCAGATTTGCAGGACAGGCCTGTTTTGCTGTCCCACACCTGTGAAAGCTTCCAGGTCGACATAGCTGCTCCTTCCACTCACAGATACGTACCAGTCCAACTTGGCACGGCTTTTTGTTTTCCTTGAAATTGTTGCTCCACTAAATCCTTTTCCAAATCTTTTTACCTTCATGTTACTGACAGGCTGTTTAGTGCAGTGTTTCACTGAATTGGCAACGAAGAGGTGGCAATCAGTTGGCAACTACAAATACAGTAGGCATATTTTTCAATTATCTTTCATTATTTAATAATTGGGTGGAATTTATGGCTTAGTAGAAAACCCCAAATCCCTGTGTTGAATACAATGACTGTTTGAAGTATACTCAAATTTATTTTGTGAAACAGTATCCTTTTACATTGTAAAATCTATTCCTTCTTGGAGACAAGGATATGGAGGGGAGAGGCCCCATGATGAGAACCCCGGCACCTTTGAGTCCTCATCCCAGACGGGTCACTGCAGCCTCAGAAACTCACCCCCAGGCTAGTTTTTCCCACATGAAAAAGAGAGAGAATATTGATTTACCTACCTCATCGTAGTGTTGAGAAGATTAGAATTTGTAAAGTGCTTTTACACTTGATAAGTCGCATGAGCACAGAGGAGCGCCGCGTGCAGCCCAGGATAGGCTGTCATGGAGGAGGTGGAGGAGCTTAGAGACACAATCACAATAACTCCGCAAGCAGAGAATATAATTATTCTTGATCACTTAATAACATTGAAATGTTTTCTTCAAAGGTCTACATAGAACTTTTCTTTTTTAATTATCTGCTCTTTAAGGAGAAAATTAACCCCTTTCGTACATTGAGAAGCTTTGTACAAAATGACAATTTTCCTCATAGCAAAACTGGATTTTACTAAATTTTCCTTAAATGTACCCAGAAAACGTGGCTTCTTCTGATGTCTAAGGAGTTTGCATGCATGATCTCAAACTACCTTTTCCGGAATGCTTGCATGATACCCGAGCTCAATACTGATGATCGCCAAATGCTGTTCAGCGACCCACTATCAGGAGGGGATATTATTTCATGCAGTTATTTCATGATATGTTTAATAGATATTATTGAGATTAGATTTTGTGTTATTTATAGTGAGGTTATTTTTCATCTCTAAGATGATACATCTTACCCTTTACATCCCAATAAAGGAACGTAAAGCCTTATTTCTGCATGGAACTTCTGAGTTGATTCATTTTCAGATTGTAAATACATTTTAAATTTTTCAGAGAAGTATTTATACAAGAACTTCTGCTATACATTGAGATACATACATACATATATATATATATATATGTGTGTGTGTGTGTGTGTGTATCAATATATATGCCCTTATGCGTGCATAGATCTGAGTGCTACTAAGGACAAAGGAGGTGATGGGGAAACAACCACAGAGAACATCTTGTACAACTTCCCCAAAAGTAATGTTTCCTCTTAATTAAATATTTAGTCCTGAAAAGAACTACAAGTAAATAACATGATTTGGGGTTATAAACATTTGTCATTTAAGTCATGGAGACAATAGTGTAAAGCAGGGATATACCTATGAAACTATACTAACAATCCAGATAATGTCTTAATGATGGGACTTCATGAGGCAAAGTTGTGTACATAAGTATTATCATTGTGCTCTTATTTAATAATTATATTCCTTTTCAAAAAATATATTTGCATGCTCTTAAAAATATGAAATAAGGTTTCAGAAAGTTTATCTTCATAAGTGGGTTTAACAACATGTTACACCTGGAGCTGACAATGTACACATTCAACATAATCTCTTCTGGATTCTAAAACCTAGTTGCCAGTGGTATAGCAAAGACTAAAATTCCATCTTAGTTAAACATTTCTAATGCATGATGTTAAGCTTTCTGAAGCATGAATTTAATGTAGGCAATTATCACATCCATTTAAAAAATATTTAAGTTGCCACACCAGACTTAAGATGAATGCTGGTTTTTTTGACTCAAAATATGAGTGTAGTGAGTCAGAATAATTTGGACATCTCTGGCTTTTTTTCCCAGTTGCTAGCATCAGTACCTTCTAAACTGGAAATGCAGTAGAATATCCTTGTTTCTGAAAGGAAACATCCATGACTTTCCTATTTTTGCATAAGAAACACTGAAGTTACCTGGACTAGATGCAGGGCACAGAAATCAGGAAAGGTGTGGCAGGCTTTCAAGTGGCTTGGCCAGGATGAGCGGAGGGCAGCTGGAAGACTATGTCATTAAGAGGCTTTACCACAAAGGTCCAAAACAAAATTTAACTGTTAGAGCTGGACAAGTCTTTGAAGTGACAGAATCTAAATTCTTTACCAAACAGATGGAAAAGCAAGTGAAGACAGCATGTTACTAGATACAAGCTATACATATAATTACTGGGAAAAAGGAGACTGGAATGACCCATATATTTTATTCTTTTAAGGCTTTCCAGCCCAAAGGGAAACTCTCCAAAGTTCTCCCTGAATATAAGAGACTCTTACAGGATATTAGTTTTAGCAGAGATGGATCACTGCTATGGACCAGTCATTATGTAACCATCATGTATGGGATGCTTTTTAAATATAGTCAGCTTTCATGGTTACTTCCCGTTAACATTCTTTCCCATAAATACATGGTAGAAAACACATGGAAAGCTCTTTTTTGCTCAGAAGGAATGTCTCCCAACTCATAAACATCTATTCTTATCCCTGGCATATTATTTTCACAACACTCGTTTCATATTTAGATGGTATGAAATGGCTGAAAAATGAAGCTTTTTGTCAATTGCTTATTGAAGTTTCCACCTAAAACCGCTCTTTACTAAGGGGGGTGGGGGGCAGGAAGGGAGAGAGGCTTGAGTAAGGACCTTGCCTCTACCGGATTGATTGTTCCTGCTTCTCTGCTCAGTTACCAGACAGCTCATTAACCAGGAGGGAGAAATGATGGATATGCAAATTAGGTTGTTCCCGTTCTTAGAAGAAGGAGGGCGACCAACGAGGCAGAGTTTTCCTCCCCCTTTGAAACCAAATAGTACATTGAATTTAGGGCTAAGACACAAACATAAAATACGAGTGAAATCATCCTTGTTATTCTTTCACAGTTTTTACCAAATTCTTTTTTACAGCTTACATCAGAAGTTCATACTCATGATCACTGATGCCGTTTTATGTATGTGACAGCTTCAAAGCAGAAACAGTGAAAGCATGAGTTACAAACAAAATTACTGGGAACACAGACTTTGTACTAACATCTTCCCAAGCAAATTGGAAGCAAATGCTACTACCATTAATATTCTAGTTTAATTAATAACATCTAATAGAAAAACAGAAGTATTTTGCTCAGCATTAAACCATTTCACAATATAAACCTGCTTCTAAATGCAAGGATTTTTGCTACTGACAGTTGTTCTTCATTCTCCAGTTATTTTAAGTAAGTAAGTTTCACATCTAACTACCTCAGCTACTGTTGTTTTATTTAGTAACATGAAATCATGCACTTTGTAACCAACAAGTTTTTCATTTAAAATTTCAAAAGGATACTTGGTGCAAAGCAATTTTCAAAAATTTATATATGACATAAGCAACCCAACCTCAGGAGGTTGTACCTAATTTTGTTTGTTTTTTTCTAAGTTTGATTTGGGGTAAAATACTCGTTCCACTCAACACCAAGAGAAGCTGCTCTACATTTGCTTAATTTGCCTTAAACATTTTGTGCCCTTTTCCCTGTTCAATTTTGTTTTAAATCTCTCTCTGAAAAGGAAACCTAACAGGTGGCAGATGGACAGCAAACTAAAGAAAATGGACCAGTCATTTCTCAGTTCCCTGTTGTCAACTCCGCATGACATTCTGATGTGACAAGTGCCATTCCTGGGCTTCTGTCTCCCATGACCATTGCAGAAAGAAGGTCTGGGAGACCCTGGGTTATGTGTTCAGGGAACATGTAGACATCTCCCCCAGTGCGAGCACAGGGCCCGGACTGAATGATAACCTTGGCAGTCCTTGTGCTTTTCCTTTGTAAACATTGTACAAATGGATTTGGAATTTTATTTGAAATGAAGAATTAAACTAGTTATTAAATTTTTTTCCTTCCTGTAAATATATATACTCAAACTCCATGTATCCAAACATTCCTTTAGCGTTCGGATTGTGAGAGTGTCTTTATTGGCTGGAGGCCGCCGTCTCTGGGCCGAGGCCCTGTGTGCTCTAGTCGAAAGCACAGTGTGTGGCGTATTTGATGTATTTACAATACCATAGCTATTTTGGTCTGTTAAGTAAGTTTCAATTTGTGATGAAATGAAGTGGAAAGTAGTGCTTCATAATGAACAAATTTCCTTGGTTACATGATTTTTCTTGTAAAACAACAAAAAAAGAAAACTTGAAATTTTATATATTTGGATTTTGTAGATTTTTTTTTATTTTATTGCAACACAAGGTACCAAAATCATTAAATAAAGTACACTGTGGTCATTTTAACAGAAGTCTGAGTTCCTGGTTTTTTCTAACCCTAGGAAGAGAGCAAGGACATTGTGGGTCTAAGATGGGAAAATAGGAGGAGAAGGGGGTGTTCACAGGCTTAGTCTCAAGACAAAGTGATTTAAATCTGAAAATAAACAAAGCTGAGTTCTGTCAAGCCTGAAATAAATTTAAAATTAAGTTACATCAATTTGTAGGATATGTTTCACTTATTTATTTTATTTCTGGGAAGTGCTACAGAACATTTCAGAGATGTCTTTGATCACCAAGAGACTTAAAAACCTAAATAATTTGTTGAAACATTAATAAAAGGGACAATTGGCAATGAACAAAAGTACTTTTCAAAAAGATGATGTGTCTAAGTCCCTGATTTTTCTACAAAATTAGGGTTTATGCTTTATATAGTTGTTTTTCTTAAAACATTCTAATTTTCTTGTTTTAAAGAAATTTTTCACTTTTTATACAACTTGGTATGAGTTCTGGGTTGTAAAATCCTTCCTTTGTAAAATGTTCAAAGAGAACTGTGGCATAAGCTCTGAATATATGTTTCAAAACTGCTATAAGTAACAAATAGAAACAGATAAAGAAAACTATTAGAAGGAACAAAGGAATAAAAAAACCTCAAGAATTCACCCTTTTGTTGTACTTCTTTCCAGTCTTTTTTACAAGCATTTATATTATTTTACAGTGTGATTTTTAAGGAAAAGGAACATTTTTGCAAATCCCAACCATTTGACATGCTTGGTGTTGGGCTTGTAAATATGAATATGACACACTTCTTCTTAAAGAAACAGTCTAGTGGAGAAATGAGTCCAGATCCTCTAAATATTATAGTATTTGGTGGTAAAAGCAAAAGCAAGATCTGCACAGACTATCTGGGAGCATCTAACACAGCCTGCAGAACAGTGAGGCTGGTGAGGGAGTCACACTAAGGAAGGAGCCTGGATCCCTGAATGAATGGATGGAGCAGAGTCCCCACCCTACCCTGGCTGAACCAAATGGACATGAGCAAAATGCAAACCTACTGGGCTGTTGACATTGGGTTGTTTGTTACAGCACTTAGCCTTTTCTGACTTTTAAAGGAGCATTCGATGGACCACAGGGATATAGAATTAACTCAACCATGAGTATAATTAGGTCAACTCTCTCTGTCTGACCTCCAAAAACATGGAGAAAAATAAATGGCTATTTGTATTTTTTCATATTCTCTACATGAATAGGTATTGTTATTATAATCTGAAAAATAAAATTTATACTTAAGGGAAAATTTTTAAAAAAGAAAATGCACCATATTTAGAAACCTTACTTTGATAAAGAATGCAATTTGCCTCTAATGAATTTGGAAACAATACAATTCCAAACAAAGCCACAAAGATATTTTATAAAGCTTGACAAAATGATTATTAAGTTTATATGAAGAATAAAAGCAGTAGAATAATAAATTATTTTGTTTTTAAATGTACATATTAATGGTGCTTTGCCATCCCATCCTATTAAGGTTACAATAAGTGTGTACTATGAGCACAGGAATATATTTAAAGGTCCAAAAATAGAATCTGTTCATATTATATAAATTAATTCAATATACGATAATTTTAAATAAGTGCAAAAAGGATAGCCTCTTTGACAGATGGTCTTAGGGTAACCAGCTCACCACTAGGGACATCTCTTACCCAAACTCAGATCATAGAGACTAAAGATACAATGGTGAGAAAGTACAACTCCAAAAATGGTATATGAATCTCACCTGAGGTGGGAAATATTTTCTAAGTTTTATTCCAAATGTGAAAGAGACACAAGCGGGGGGCGGATTATAAGCAATAAGGAACAGGCTAAGGAGAAGGATATGTTGATGAACTCCAAGCTCACGCCACTCACCGCATGACAAGGCTAGTTGGTGGAGAGACAGGTGTTGGGGGCAAGGAAAACGATTTTATTTGGAAAGCCAGCAGACCGAGAAGATGGCAGACTAATGTCCTAAAGCACTCTCTTAACTAGGGGTTGATTGAAAGCCTCTTTTATATTAGGGAAGGTGGGTAACAGGAGGGGGTTGAGGTCAGGAGGTGGCAACTGACCCGAAACATCTGGATGTCAGCAAGGGCCTGAGGAGGTGGTGAAACTCCTCGTCCTTGGGTAGCTAACTCCAGTCATTTTGTTGACATTGGTCCGGCCATTGGTTTTCTTATAAGTCCTTGACAATCTCATCATCATTTTTTATATATTTCTTTATCTCCTCAGAGGAGTCGAGTTTGGGGTAAGGGACTAGTTGCATCAATTTTAAGGAATGAGCGAAATTTCTTTCGATATGATTAACCAGCCTGTGTGCAGGACTGCAGGGCTGAGCAGAAGCTTTTCGACCTAAAGAGTAAGCAGCAAAGGAGACAGATATAATATGCCACTTTTTCACTTGGTTACAGATATACATGTGTATTTCCATTGCTTCCCTTAAAGAAGAAACACAATTGTTCAAAAATCAACTGAAAAAACTATTGGGCAAATATGTATCTACAAAATGTTTGTAACAGAAAAAATAAGAATAAAAATTAGAAACAGAAAAATAAGCAATAAGAAATAAACTAGATGGCACACCCTTATAGTGAAAAACCCTGCAACACCCAAAATAAATACAGAAAGTATCTTTATTGCATTAAGTAACAATATTAATTAGGAAAACTTCCTTTGAAAGTAAAGAGCAATGAAACAGGTGTCTTGGTAAACTATAAACAGAATGCAATAGTGTATTAGGATACCAAGCAAATTATGGTATAGTGAGCAAAGAATATTGAAAGGGAAGAGAACTGACTCTAGCTAAATATGTGGAGCTCTGAGAATAGTCTTGTTTGACATACCAGTTGATCAGTGAGAATGAAATTGGCAACTATACCAGGTGTGAATTGAATTTATCTGACAGATTTCTGAAAAAGATGTAACCATGCAGGAGAGCAATTGCACGTTGCTCTGAAGGATTTGTACCTAGAGCTGGTTTACAAAGAGGAATTGGGTCTGGAGAGACTTTAGGAAAAGGCTCCATTTTTCAGACAAGTGAGTGCTAAAAAAAAAGAGAGAAAATGAGAAATGGCCACACTGAGAACACATGTGCAGGAACGCAGCACCACTGGAGTCTTACAAAGAAACCACTTGTGGTTATTCAATGGTGTCAAAGTGTAACAGCACCTACCACATGCGATAGGATCTCAGCTGAACAGGAGAACCAAAGCCAACAAAGACCCAAACCATTCGATTGAATCAGTTCTGTCTTTAAAATTCTCTTTTTTCAGACAGTGCTGTACCATTTCTGTGTATCTACCCCAGCCTGCCAAGTGCCTGGTACATCCTGACCCTTCACAGATTAGACGCCCTTGCTGCCGTTCTCTCAGACAAAATAAAAGATATCAATGTTTGCCCTCCTCCTGAAAATCAAAATCCATCTTATTTAGAACCATCCTTGCCACTGTCTCAGAGATATTCCTTATATCTTTTCCCAAGATTTAAACTTCCATGTAGGTTTTTTAATTCAAGTATTTTTTTACTTCATTTGTAGGGCATCTCTCCATCTCCTCACTCCTGTCTTTTGTCTTTTCGGAGACCATTTTCATTCTGTCTCCCAGAGCACTGAACTTACCCAGACAAAACCAAAACCCTAGATTTTTGTCCCTCCCTCCCTCCTCCTCCTCTTCCTGTCTCTTCCCTTTGTTCTACTCTTCTTGAATGAAGAATGTACAAATTTAACGTTATTCATTCAAAAGTAGAAAAATAAAAGCATAAATTCCATCATGGTTTTGTTGTTGTTTTGAATGAATGAACAAAGAGTACCATAGACAAATTTGTTAAATTCTTGGAGCCTAATTTTTCTCATCTGAAGGATGGTGGCTGTGGGTAAGATAGAGATTCTGCACTGAAATCAGCTAGATCCGCTGCTGCAACACTAATAAATAACAAATGTTACTGCTGCCAGATTGCCTATCAAAAGTATAAATCAGTTATCAATTCACAAGTTCAATGGCTTTTTTACTCTTCCTCCTATTTGACCTTTCTGGCTGCATTTGGCACTGTTAGACATTTCCTTCCTAAAACTTAGGAGAGTGGATTCCCCTTGGATCTTCCCTCCTGTCTGGGCTCTCCCTCTCCCCTCTTCAGTGGCCTTTCCTCCGTGTCCCCTACCTCAGTGTGGAGATCCCTTTCTCAACCCTCCTCTTCTATCTCTCCAGGCACTCTCCTCACTTCTGTGGCTTTAACTAACATCTTCTACCCAGAAGATTACTAAAAATTGTGCCTGACTGTAAAGTCACTCTCTCTTCATCCAGACAGTGGAGGAAGGAGGCCTGGCATGCAGGGTAAAGGTTCTCCTTTCATTAGGCTCAGACATATATGCTCCGACCTAAAGAAAAAAAGCCATCATCTAGTCCCCCAGATTTTAGGACTATTTACTCACCAGACACCCAAAAGGTGTTCCCACTTTCTTTTTGATATAATCCAAAAATGGATTTCCCAGAATAAATTTCCACAAAGATCAGAGGGATTTTCAGTGTGGTTACTTCACTACTGATTTTAGACCATTCTTTATTGCCTTCAGGAGAAACGAGTCAGGAGTTGCATAAGGTTGTTTGTTAGTATTACTGATGTTTGTTCGTCCTTCGTTTTCATAGGCTATAAAACTCAGCATATCCACCTCGGTTGGGATTTAGGCAAAACTACTGTGGACAACAAGACTATCAGGTATCATACAGTGCATATTTCCAGTGGGTGAAATAGGAATGTGTTCTGCCCGTAATCCTGCTCTTTAACTTGTACCTTTATGAATAAATATTCATTTTTGGTGAATTGGATACATCTTCTTTCTTCCTTCCCAATCCATGTGGTGGAAAGAAACATTCTGTGTGCCAGTGAAATTATTCTACTGGCACTCACTGGCTCAAGCCTCCATGGACCACCTTCCCTGCTAGCTAATTACCCTTTGACTGAGTAGATTATAATTTCTAGATCTAGACCATAAATGTCGTACATAATCTCCATAATTTAAGCAAGGTTTAAATACATGTAGCAAGTCAAGATATTCAATTATCTAGGACACAATTTGTTTAACTGGAGGGTTCATTATTCTGGGATGTTAGTCATTAAAAAAAATGAATTCTTGCTATCTGTAACAACATGCTTGGACCTACAGGGTATTATGTTATGTGAAATAAGTCAAAGAAAGGCAAATACCATATGATTTTCCAAAAATAAATGAACAAAACAGAAACAGACTTGTACACATGGAGAACAGACTAGTGTTTGCCATAGGGAAGGGGGCAAAGGGTGGGCGAAATAAGTGAAGGGGAAAAGGAGGCACATACTTCCAGTTATAAAATAAATTAAACGTGGGGCTAAAAGTACTGCATAGGGAATATAGTTGATAATGTAATAACTTGGTATGGTGACAAATGGTAACTACACTTATCATGGTGTTTACTAATGCATGTAATTGTCGAATCACTATGTTGTACACCTGAAACCAGTATAATAATATTGTACATCAATGGAACTTCAATAAAAAAAAGAAATGGCATTACTCAAAATTATGATTCTTTGGGTACAACATCAACTTTAATATATTCAAGGCTAAATTATCATACCCAGACATTTGGGACTTCTATCAACAAATCTTCATGTGTCAGCGTCATGTCCAAAACACTCCTGAGGAGACCCTTACCCTATCTGCCAGGCCTCCTTCCTCTCACCACGGGGTGAAGGGAGAGTGACATTACATTCAGCAAGAGTTTTTTGAATTCATAAAATGATATCAACCTTAACTCAAGGGCAGTTAGCTGTTGAAGCATGGTTCTCTTCTGAACATGCTGATAACTACCTGTATTCCAAATTTTGATCATAGTCTATAACCTTATATTTCTCTGCCACACAGTAATTGTCTAAAGTTGTAATGAACCATACACATTAAGGATTGCCTGAATGGTATGCAGTCCATATCTTTCTCTGTAGTAAAGGTTGCACATTTTTATTTCTATAAAGGCAAGTAATTTACAGACAAGTCATTTAAATGAGTGATGTCTATGGCAAAGTAAGGGGCACATTCCCCATCAAAGAGAGAGCTACCCAGTGGTGCCATAAAGGGAGGCAGGCCCCATGGTACCAAGTTCTGTGGCTCAAGAAAAGCAAAAGATGATAAGCGTTTTATATGAAAACTCCTAATAATTAATCTTTTAAATAATTATTTGAAATTTGGATTATTTGGGGAAAAAAACAAAACAATGTCTACTGACCAGATATGCCCTATGAATAACCACTTGTGATCTTTATAGATCTGGATTTTATACTTTTTGTTGTTGAAACCAGATAGCTTATAAACCCAGCCCCCCATAATATTCTCCATAAACAGTTATGGTGAGTGAACTGCCTTTGGTGTTATGCCACTGGCCCATTGTAAACGATTTTTTAAAAATATAAGCTCCCTTATTATTGGTTTTATGGATATTGTTAAGAATCTTGTTCCCTGTGGCCCTTTATGAGAACTCCCAAAAGATATGTCTTTCAGATCTCAGTACCAAGGATAGTTATAACCCTAAATAGCATTTCTATCTTATAAATGCTATGAATCAATGTTTCCCTTTTCGTATTGGATCATAGGAGACTCAGAGAAGCCTACCTCTAGCAAAATGTAAAAGTACACGCATGTGGGCTTGTGTGCGTGTGTGTGGTCCCCACCACAAATGGGGATTTTTAAAAACTTAACACTTCTGCTCTCCACTGCCAATTCCACTCTGAAGATTCTTCATTTTACGTTCCTGTAAAAATTTTTAATGGTATGCCAATATATTGAAAATGACTTCAATTGATTTATTTTGAAATTTGGAAGCATAAAAATAAGCAAATAAAAAAAACTAAATAGATTAATAGTGTTGATCCTTAACCTTGAACTGTCTCCCTAGCTCTACATAGATAATTTTGTTTGCTTACCAAATTTCATTTACCTAATCATTTCATAAGCTCTTGAAATTCAATATATAAAGAACTAACATTGTTATCATTCAGTTTCTCCTCATTCATTAAAGCATCACTGTACATCAAGCGAAAAATCTGTTATCTTCAATTACTCACACGCCCTCCTCCCCAACAGTCAATCTGTTACCAAGTCCTGTCAATTATGTATCTAAATGTCTCAAATACATCCTAACTGTTCTATTTCACATCTTTGTCATTTCTCACCTTAAACGACTAAATTAACTCTTATTTCTCACTTGAATTGCTAAATTGACTTCTATTTGAATTTCCCAGCTTAACTATAGCCTTCAAGCCCTCAACTGCCAAGCTGTTGTTAAATATCTTACAGAGAACTTTCGAAAACACATGTAACTAAATGCCTGGGCCTCACCAATATATGATTATGGAGTGAATAAATAAATAGGTAAATAAAAAACTGACAGGTGGATGAGGCCACTTTCCACCTTCTCATGTGATCAGACTGGAACTATGCTAGTCATAAAGTTCTCCAGAAACCCCACAGTCTACACAGCAGAGTGTGCGGAGTGGCCAAGGTATGGGCAAAGGGCTAGATCCTGAGAGGTTTAGGACAGTCTCTAGGGAACAGAATCAAAACTGGGTCAGAGAGACGCATGCTGGCACCATAAGGTCAAGAACAGAGGGCAAGGCCATGCTCATTGGGGTGGGCAGGAATCACACTGGATTAGTGAGCCAGGAACTTAAATAGAGGGACCGGACCACTTGACAGTCAGGGGAATGCATGTACCATAAAGGATTCTCAATGTGACTGATGAATTAGAGGGAGTCTAGAGGAAAGTCCACCAAGCTCAGAACTGAGTAAGCAGAGAAAGTGGGTGGGGCAAAAAATCGGCCTGTTGGAAGCCGTAACTTGACTTCTTCCCAAGAAACTTACCCAAGATTTCTCTTGGCAACTTCCCTGTGAGCCACCTAGTCCAGTCTTATAGACATTAGATGTAGACATGACTTGTGGTTGGTTAAGGGCTTCTTCAGATTTCTCTGAATAAACAGTATTATTTCTTTGGGGAAGCCAGAATAAAACAGGCTGTTTCCCAACCCACCTTAGGATCAAGTCAAGACAACTGGTTGACCAGATGTTCAACCAGAACCTATCTCTATTTTCAACTCAATTCAAGGCAATAAGCAGTGGTTCAGGGCTTCTGGTATATAAGTAGTTGCAAAGTTGAGCCACTCTGATCCAGACCAGTGGTGTTGGAATGTCAGGAGTAAAGAGCTGTCAGAAATCCCCTCTGCCCCAACCTCATCCCAGCCAAAAGAATATTATGAGAAATGTCATCAATCCACAGAACCACATTCTGGAAATCCATCTGCCCAGCAGCATGAAAACATGGTATTTTGGTTGTCCCCCACATCATTCTCTCCCACATCATTCTCTCTCAATTATATATTATATGGTAAATGGGCAATGGTGTGTTCCAGTGAATAGTACTCCGATGAAGAATGGTCCTCTCTGTTAACTCCATTTCTTTACCTTCCACTAACCCCTCAGGCTGCTCAGTCTGGCCACCATGCCATGGGGCTGCTCTCACCAAGGTCCTCACACACCTTTCTATGACAAAGTCCAATGGACATTTTTTTCTTGTACATTATTCTATCATTACTTCCTTGATTCCTCCCTCTCCCTCATCTAAATCCAATTCCCAGTCAACTACCAAAATGAGTCTACCTCTAAATTCTGCCCAATTCTGTCATCTCTCTCCTGGATTGTTACATTTTCAGGTATTGGGTATTGTAGTCTCCTTGCTTGTTCTAATCCAATCCATCTCACATAGAAACCAGAATAATCTTTCTAAAATGTAAATATGATCAAATCATTGCTATTAAGCCTCAGTGGCTCATTAGTGCCCTTAAAATAAACTTCACACTCCTATGGCTCAGAAAGTCCTGCTTAGTCTAGATGGGCATAACTCTTTCAGGTTCATCTCTCATGACACTGTTTTCTAGCCCCAAACAACTTACTTCAGTTTCTCAAATAGTTCTCTGCCTTGAATTCTTCCTGTGCTTTTAACTTTTCCAACTCCTGACCACCTTTAATCTCAGCTTCTCTGCATACTCCTTCCACAGGCTCCTGGAGCTCCCACTGCATCCCATCCTGCTGCTTTCAGAACACTTGTCCTTATAATTGTCTATTTTCTTGCTATCTCCTCAAAAAGTGTATTGTAAGCACAACATCAGGGATCATTATGTGTCTTGTTGACCATTGCATGCCCAGTGCCCTGCAGAGAGCCATATACATAGAACACAAAGAAATTTCAATACCAACTTGCTGATTCGTGTGTTTATTTTAATCCTGTTTTGGGCATGCTAATGAGATCATGACAGCACAGACAGACTGGATAGCATTTAGATTTGAGCTGATAAGGAATAGAGTCTGTTTTTCACATGGACTGAATGCTTTACCTACCCCAAAGTTCAAAAAGTTTTGAACTGTAGAATGTTCTTGTAACTCTGGGGCAAAATATTTCCCTAGCCTGGGGCAAAATAGCTTCAAAATCGAAATCAGTCAAAGGGACAAACAGAAAGGGAGAAACCCATTTATTGCTTACAAGCAGTCGTCCACTTCTGCTCACCCATGTCCCTTGCAACCCAGCTGCCAAAAGGGACCTCACCCAACCCTCTCCGGTCCAGATATTCCCTTGCTCCACCTTGTAATCACCTATTGATATGGAGATGGACTCTTCTCTCCATCCTTTGGAAACACCTATTGATATGGAGATACACTAAGGCCAGGCAAGAGATTCTGGAAATATTGCAATTTTATCCACAGTTCTTAAATATGATAATCACATATGAATAGTTATGTCTTTGCCAGCTCAAGCTACTATAACAAAATATAGATTGGGTGGACTTGAACAGCAGGTATTTATTTCTCATAGTTCTGGAAACTGGAAAATCCAAGTTTAAGGCACTGATAGAGTCAGTTCCCAGTGAGAAGCCACTTCCTGCCTTCTCACTGTATGCTCACATGACCTTTCCTCAGTCATAGAGAAAGAAAAAGCAAGGTCTCTGGTCTCTTCTTATAAGGGCACCAATCTTATCATGATCTCATCAACATTGAATTAGCTCCTAAAGGCCCCAGCTCCAAATACCTTCACATTGGGTTTCAACATATAAATTGTGGTGACAGAGGGGCCACAATTCAGTTCATAGCAATTTGTAAAAGAACTCCATTCCAGGTCTGAATTTTTATTCCCTTTTAACTGACCCTAATTAGATAAATAACATGTATACAGATTTCTTTGGATTAATACTCCCTTGGGGTACAGCAATGACAGGCAGTTGCTAAATAACTAGAGTGTTAAATTCTGAGATAATGAATCAGTCGTTAGACTTGTCTTTAACAAGAAAAGAAACAAAGGAACTTAGGTCATTTAGGAAGTAATGACATCTTTGCCAAAAGCAGCAAGAAATTTTTGCTAAAGGAACAAATTTTTTTAAAAGGCAGGTAAAATAATGCCCTGGAAAGTGGAATTGCTAATCCCAAAATGTTTCAAACAAGATCCACATAAATGTTTCTTCCCCCACTATTTCCATTCCCATAGCATATGTGTTTCAGTATCTAGTCGGTTTAATGTAGCCACACTCGGCAGATAACGAGTCCTTTATTTATGAAAGTCATGATAATTTTAAACAGAACCAGCTATTCAGCGATATTTTGGAAAATATATTCAAATTGGGCTTAGAGAAGATGAACACTGAGTATTGCCATTCTCCACATGAAGCAAAGTTAGAAGTACCAGTGAGATGGGAGAGCAGAAGCAAGGAGTTGGAGACCTAGTGGGGGTGGGGGGATGGGTGCCTTCATGTGTGCGGCTGATTTCTAGTGATAAAATATGCAGAGAGAAGTTTCAGAAATAGACTCTCACAGCACCTCATGTGAGGAGTCTCAAGATATTAGTACCACACCTGACCTCTATCAGAATAAAGCACCTGCCAGATTCCTTCCTCACCTAAGCGTGGTCAGACCTGGCCTACTGATGCCTACACTCAGCCTAGAATTCTATGCTTCCCAGTAACTTTTATGCCTGAGTTTCTCTAGACACCGCACCACTTGGTAGGGTGAAGGGTGGTCTAGATAAGTTGAAGGTGGAGACGGGGTGGGGTGAGGAGGACAGCCTGAGAAAACACAGAATGCTCAATGTCTGGTTCGGCTTGGTCTCTCTTCCTCCTTCCTTCATCCTCCAGCCCCCACCTCCACCCGTTTCACTGATCTGTATTATAGGCTGAATTGGGCCCGCCCAAAATTCACATGTTGAAGCTCTAACTCCTCCTACCTGAGATTGCACCTGTATTTGGAGATATGACCTCTAGAGAAATGATTAAGTTCAACTGAGTTCATTAGGATGGAGCTCAATCTGACATACGACAATGAAATTTGGACATAAAAAGATGCCAGGCATGAGGGCACAGAGAAAAGACCACGTGAGGACGTGATGAGGAGGCAGCCATCTGCAAGTCAACGAGAGAGGCCTCGGGGAAAACCAAGTGTGCTGGCACCTTGATCATGGACTTCCAACCTCTGGAGCTGGGAGAAAATACATTTCTGTCGTTTAAGCCACCCAGGGATGCTTTGCTATGGAAGCCCCAGCAAGGTAACACATTATGTTTAATAAAATCCTACCATAATATTTAATACCTTATCCTATTTATTTCTACTGAACAGCTTTCAGGCAGTATGTTTTCAACTAGTTCTCACGGACCCGCCGCACTACAAGCAGAGGAGACAGCATAGGCAAAGGTGTACAAGCCAGCTGGCTCAGGAAACACGTAGCCCAGGCAGAGGCAGCACTGTGAGAAGGTGAAGCAGGGCACTCCAAAGCCCTCAGATGCACTGCTAGTGTCCCTGGTAGTGTGGACCCCAGAGAGTGTGCATGATTCAGTCATCAGATACGATGCTCCCTCTGCCTTCACGCAGGTGCAGTTTATATCAATTACATACACATACATGTTTTCAGTTATTGTTTTGAAAGAGATGATTGGAGGTGTTTTCCTAGCAGAATTCACTGAATTGAATATCATTACATCTTTACTTTAGAATAAATGCAAAGTATAAAATATGTACATTACTTTAATATAAGAGCAGTTACCACAACATGCATTCTTACAAAAGCTCATCTCTAGATGCAGTTAGAGGTTACATAATGTTTGTAATCAGACCAATTGGTTCAAGAACAAATTTCAATAATCAGAAGCCTAGAATCCCCTAGTTGTGAATAAGACACATAGGGAAAGTGCAATATCTAAATTAAGAAAGTAGTCGATAGGTCGCTGAATTATGTGTAGGAAATGAATAATTGTAAAATAAAAGATAAAGTTTTCTGAGGGTCTTGGTTCGGCCAGATGATTTGGACCAAGGTAGAAGGGGCTTAAATCTCATAAATAGTGATTCTTTATATTTATTAACAAATATATTGAATGTAAACAGTTTCCTAAAACATAATGGGTAGCCACAAAAAGGAAAAATGGACAAAATTCGAAGTGAAAAGAATCAACCAAAAAAATACATCATATGGAACGCACAAAGCAAAACATCAAGGATAGGACCAACTGTAAAATTTATTACAACAAAAGTCATTAAGTTTAATTTGCCAACTGAAACAAAATGGGAATAACAACCAAAAAAAAGTGATATGGAATTTGCAGGACCCAGAACAGTTAAAAGCATTAACAGATATACTGGACCAATGATAAAAAAGAAAGCAGAAGTGAAATATTAATATCTGATAAATTTATGAGACAAAGAGATATTTTACATTGATAAAAAGGCTCAATTCAGCAATTAGATACGTTCATGAAAACAAAACCTCAAAATAAAGTGTTAGAAATATTACAGAAGATATATAAAAGCCACAATAGATCTTCTCCCTCATAAATCAACTGATTTATGCAAACTGAAATAAAGGATATAAAGCACTTGTATAACACAATTGACCTTGCAGTTGAATATGAAATTTGCATATTCAGCATATGAAACCCCCAAATATGCCTCTTTGGCATATGGGTAATTTTTAGCTAAAGGCCATTGAGAACCAGTTCACAAAGGAAAAATTCTCTTTTCTGTTCCATTCATCTATCTTTCTGTCTTTATTACAGTACCACCTTCTTGATTACTGTACTAAGTTTTGAAAGCAGAGAGTGTAAGCCCTCCAATTTTGTTCTTTTTCAAGATTGTTTTGGTTAGTCAAGGTCCCTTAAGATTCCATATGAGTTTTAGGATGTATTTTTCTATTTCTGCAAAAAATACTGTTGGATTTCTGATAGAGATTTGTTAAATCTATAAATCACTTTGGGTAGCACTGACATCTTAACTATATAAAGTCTTCCAATCCATGAACACAGGATGTTTTTCCATTTATTTGTGACTTCTTTAGTTTCTTTCTGCAATGTTTTGTAGTTTTCAGTGAACAAGTCTTTTAATTCTGGTTAAGTTTATTCCTAAGCATTTTATACTTACTTTTTGATATTATTTTAAATGAAACTGCTTTCTTAATTTCCTTTTCATATTGTTCAGTGTTAGTGCATAGAAAAACAATTTGTTTTTGTGTTCTGTTTGTATCCTGTAACTTTACTGAATTCATTTATTAGTGGTAACTGTTTTTTTTTTCTTTTTTATCGCATCTTCAGGTTTTTCTGCACATAAGATCATGTCATAGGTCCCTTGTCCCTTCCACCCTGTGAGGTCACCATGAAAAGATGGCTGTGAGCAAAGAAGCCTCCTCTCACCAGACACAGAAACTGATGGTGCCATGATCTTGAATTTCCCAGTCTTGAACTGTGAAGAATAAATATTCGTTTTTATAAGCTACTCAGTTTATGGTATTTTTGTTATAGCAGCCCAAATGAACTAAAACGATATCCATGTTTGTTTAATATGAAAATAATATTTTCTCCACACACCTTCAAATAAAATTGACACACTAGAATGAGGTACTATGTTTATTCGATGGCTTAATATACTCCCTTCAGTGGTCTACTGGAGGTAGCCAGCTCCTAACAGCTCATGAATTCTGATTAATAAATTTCTAGGACTGTCATAGGCCTATTTTTAAACGATTGATATCCTGAAACTGATCTTGATGGGAGTATTTATATCACGGAAATCAATGAATATGACAAATTAGGGCACTGTTTTTCCCCAGATAGTGATGCCGGGGTTCTTGCTTGCAGAGTCGAAGAATGAATTTCGCAAACGCCCAAGGTAGGAGAGTCGGGGCAGAGGCTTTTATAGAGAAATACAGCGAGAGGACAGAGCTCTTGGCTCGTCGCGCCAGGAGGGTTCAAGAGAGCCCGTGATGGTGTGTTGTCTCGGGGATTTATAGTCAGTTGAGGATTTTCAGTAACTGATAAAGGGCTTAGGGTGTGGACTTATACCACCTGCCCTGCCCCCAAGGTGGGCTGGGTTGTTATGTTTGCTAGGGCTGTTTACAGTGAAGTCACGGGTTATGCTGAGATACCCTTCTTTACTTGCGGAACACTCAAATATTCCAGGCCAAGTTGCTCCTGGCTTTTTGAGCTTTAACTGATCTCATGGAAGATGTCTATATTCCTAGTCTTGTATCTTTACCCTAGAGAATTAGTGTGACCTTGACTTTGCATAATGCTTAAAACACAGAGTTTCCCTAGGGGTTTCTTTGCACATTGTTACATTGCTCTGATTGTAAATATCCTGCGTTGCTTTTTCTGGAGGCCCTCACCCTACTCTGACTATACCCACCATCCTTGCCTCAATGGTTCCTTGTAAGACACTGACAAGTGCACCACTGCGCCAGCACATCTCACCCACTCTCGGGTGTCAGAGCCCCAGCCAGCAAATGGAAAATCATTGTCAACAAGTGACCGAAGTTCACTCCACCTCAACAACAAATCTCTGCATTTATTTACCTACCCTTTGTTGAAATTCTACCCTAACCTTTCACCTTTGCCTCTTTTTCTCTCCTTCTCTCCTGCATAGAAGCATAAGTCTCCCTTCAACATGGCTAGTCCCTTAAGAAAAGGAATGAGAAAAAAAATTAGATATATTCCTCCAGACCCTAAAACAAAACAAAGAAAAATACAAGTGAATATTCAGAGGCTTCAGTGAGGTTTCATATATAACTTGAGTCAGCAAAAAAAAAAAAAAAATCCTTTCTAAATACCGATGAGACAATATAAAATTTCAAAGTAAGTAAAAGGAATATTTTGCTACTTTTTTAAATGGCCAGAAGCCAATAGTAGAGAAAGAATAACATTTTGTTAGTCATTCACGAGGACAGGCCCCAAATGTTTCATAGACTCAGTAGAGTATTTAAACTGCAAGTTTTTTTTCCCAATGCTAAATATTTTATTTCTCTTAACATGTAGAAAATATTTTTATATTTTATATTTATACTTCATTATGAATAGAAATAAGTTCTCTTTCTCTTCAAGTGACCCCCTCATGAATGTTAACAGTTTCTCATGAATTCCACCAAATATTTTCTGTGCTTATATAAGCATATTTACAAATACCCTTTATTTACACAAATGGAATCATACTATTCATTCTGTTCTGTGACTTGTATTTTAACTCAATCACTGACAAGTTCCCAATGTCAGGACATAGTTGAAATCTAGTATTCTTTTTAAAAACTACATAGCATATTCCACTGTGTTAATATATCATAATTTATTTGATCTATCATTTTGGTGGAAAAATGGATCACTTCCAGTTATCTGCTGGTAAAAACAATGCTACAGTATTTTTGAATATTTGTACTTGTGTAAGCATTTCATAGAAATTTAATTTCTGGGTTAAAATAGATGCCCATTTTAAATGTAAGTAGATACTCTAGATCAGAATTCTTAAAATATACCAGTTTGTAATCTTATTATGAGGGTAAGAGACCCCCTTACCCATCCTGTGTCATCTTTTCATCTTTATCAATATGGAAAATATTAGATTTTTTTAAATCAAGTCAAGTGATAACCATTTCAGAAGTTTAATACTGTTTTCAGGAACAAGGCAAGGATGCTCCTTTTCATAAATTTTCTTCAGCTTCACACTGGAACTAGCTAATGCAATAAGGCAAGAAAATGAAATATAAGGTTTTTTAGTTGAGAAGTGTCTTAGTTTGGGCTACTATGACAGAATACCATAGACTGGGTATCCTGGTTTATAAACAAAAGAAATCTATTTCCCACAGTTCTGGAAGCTGGAAGTCCAAGGTCAGGGAGCCACTATGGTATCAGGTTCTGGTGAGAAGCCTCTTCCAGGCTGCAGACTGTTTCTCTCCTCATTGTATTCTCACATGGCTGAAAGAAAGCTGCACAGCTCTTTGGGGGTCTTTTTTATAAGGCACTAATCCCATTCATGAGTTAATTACCTCCACCATTATGATTTAATTAGCTCCCCAAAGCCCCACATACTAATACCATTACTGGGGGGAGGGATGGTGTTAGGATTTCAACATATAAATTTTAGGGACACAAACATTCAGTCCATAAGAGGAAAGAAGAAATGAAACTGTCCATGTTCATGTGACCACCTACGTAGAAAATCTGAAAAAAATGACCAAAAATATCACAACACCTGGAACTAATGAGCAATTACAGCAAAGTTGCAGGATACAAAATTAGTATGCAAAAGTTAATCATGTCCCTACATGCCAGCAATGAACAAGTGAAATTTGAAATTAAAAATACAAAACCATTTACATTAGAACCAGAAAGCACTGTTTGCAGCACCATGCACTGAGATGAACCTTGTCATTGACTTTTACTCTTTATAAATTGATAATCTAGTTATTGTCACAAGGAAATATCAAGTTAAATTGAAGTCAAAAGAGTTTTTTTTCTTTACAATCAAAACCATTAAGAGGCTACCTTAGTATCAATCAGCCAAGTCCACTCGACACTTCTCTCACTTCAAAGTATTAACTGCTTTTTTGTAAAGGAGAGGCAGAAATAACGAACCACTATATGTGTATATAAAGAAAGCAAGAAAGGTGCCATCTTCAATACAGAAAAGGAAAACTACCTCTGACTCCCTCTGCAGTTAGAACATGTCTTTAATAATTCCCTAGAAAGCAGTTTATGCTCTTTAGGCCACACCAGCATTTGATGCAATGGAGCCAGCACAGAGCAATTCTCCCAGGTACAGGTCACCATGAAAATAGCAAGATTAGACGACTCAGGCCCTCAAAGCCCTTTCTCTTCTTATCCGTACATCCCTTAGAAAATGTCAATAAATTAATACCAGCTAGACTGAGCCTTTACTCCACAATTCAAACCTGTTTCTCCCAATCTTAACCTTTAAAAAAAAGAAAAAGAAAAGAAAGTTTAAGCACCATGCCTAGTTTTGGTGCCTCTGCTGTGGGTTTATTAGAGTTTTAAGCAGTTTTAATAATATAACAACCACCAACACTTGTTCTTGGCCTATACTACATACTTGTTGAATGAACAAATGGAAGGGTAAATACTAATTTTCATATGAAAAATCTCCCAAACATAATTTTGGAGGTACTCTAAATGTAAGATTTGCGGTTTTTAAAAGAGAGCTTGACTTGCAGAAGTTCCCTCTGGCTGGGTTGCAGAGGAGGTTTGTATTTTGTTAGGTCATAGTAGGTGAGCACCCTGCCTTAAACTTTACACTTTTGAAAAATTAATTGTATGAATTAATTCAGAGGTAAAAGAGCCCTAGGAAAGAGGCACACTAAGTAAATGCAGGAAAATCAAATTACAGTAGAAAAATGAAATGACCTCACAGTGACCTCCTATCAGAACATGGTTGGCTCTCCCCCTTCCCCCAACTCCGTCCTGCTGGCAGGGAGGGGAATTGTGCAATCACTGTTTCACCTGGGGGACTACTCCAAGGGTGTACAGGGGCCAAAGCCATAGCATCCCAACATTACTCAAACCAGAACTTTGTCCTTTGGCCCTGGTTGTGAAGCTGTGAATCACAAAGCTCCTTCAGCAGTGCTCCAAGAAACTCAAAGTTTATAAAGAACCAGAGATGGGAGCTAGAAAGGATTTTGTCCATGGTTGAGTACCCACCCACAGTAAATTGCCAAAATACCACAGCCCTTGGTGGTTAAATGATCCCAGAACCTGCAATGGTGTAAAATTAAATCATGGGGCCCCTTGTTCAAAAGTAGGAAAAACATGCCATTAAAGGTACCGAAAATAATGCATTTTTGTTTCTTGCACAGTCTTTTGGATCCATCCCGGTGTGTTTTATTTGCTCTTAAGGGCGTCACTCTTGAGCACAGTCATGCTGGCAGGTTTGCTCTTACCTTCAAAGCTCCTCCACCTAAACTCAGCCCACCCATGGTTCTCTCTTGTGAGGGTCTGAACAGACAGGCATCTCCCTGTCCCACAGCACCTGTGCACCCCAAGGCCACGTGCACGCCACACAGGTCCTCCCTGGTACCCACCCAGCCATGGAGTCAGGTGCCAGATAGAACACTGGATGCCAGTGAAATTGAGATTTCAGATCACTTTGAGTATATCTTGTGCAATTTGGGACATAGTTATACTTAAAAATGATTCATTATTTATCTGAAATTCAAATATAATTGGGCATCCTGTTTTCTTTTTGTTTGCATTTATTTTTGCTAAATCTGGCAGCCCTAGGCCTGGGCACCAGGCACTGGGAAATGAGCAGTGAAGAACACACCATGGGGAGGCTGGGGGTCTGTGGGCAGAGCTCCAAGCCAATGGCCACACTCTGTCCTTCTATTAGGTTTCACTTACAAAACAGAAACTGAAAGGTAAAATTGTTAAGAATGTCAAAATGGTGACCACAGAAACCTAGACCCCCACAGCACATGTGGGATTGTGTGTACAGCCATCTGGGTCACCCATGTATGGAGCCACCCCAGTGAGCCCCTGTGGGGTAAATGGCAGAATTTCCAGAATCTCCTGCCCAGCCTTAGTCCATTTACATATCAGTGGTTGTTTACCACTGCAGAGCCCTGCTGCCTCTGGGGCAAGGGGTGTAGAGAAAATGGCCATTCTCTCCTCCCCTCTTTTCCTGGTATGTAATTGGTCTGGCATCTGCCAGTCACCAGGGACCCACCCATGGAGTTCCTCCCAGAAGGGGTGGGCAGGAGGTGGAGAAGAAAAGCCATGGCTGGAGGAGTCAGAGCCAGGCCTGGGTAGTGACTGTAAGGAATAAAGCCTTTATCCCAACCTACCCTTTCCCTTGACTTTTTCAGTATCACCAGTTTTGCCTGCTCCCACAGAAACATCTGGTGTGAGTCAGCAGGATCAGGTGAATCCAAAATCTGTCTTCACGGTGCGATGTTTGGGCAGGCTACTCCTATAGATGGTGTGGAAATACCCTTGGACCCCCCTGTAGGTGGTGGGGAGACAGCCAGGAACTCCCCTGTGGGTGGTGGGAATTCACCCGGTTCCCCAGTGGGGATTTGGTCTGGGATAAAGTACCTCCTAGACGAGTGGACCCCTCCCCAGAATTGGGGAAGGGTGGGGACACCAGAGGCAGTGGAGTTGGCCCTCTGCAATCTGGGACCTCCGTAGAACTGAGTGGTCACAGGGTGGCAGGAAATGTGGGTTGGCTGTTTCTTGAGGCATTGGAAAGGGTTACCAAGGAAAGAGATGCACTTCAGCGTCAGTTAGCAGAACAGGAAGATGAGTTGTGGGATGGAATGGAAACTTGAAAACTGAGGTCTCACTGCTGAGAGATGTACTAGTGGTGCCGGAGGAGGTAGCGGGAAAATGCAGGCTGCAAGAGGCTGTGGAGGAGGTGAAGGAAGGGGTGGTGACTTCAGCCCCAGAGATGGTAGAGGAGAGTCAGGGAAGGAGGAGCTGGGGGACGACGAGGGAGTGGGGCCAAAGACTGAGCAGTTGCCGAGGCCACCACCTGAGGCACCAGCCCCCGTTGTAGTTGAGAAAATTAAGATGCGACAACTGCAGGTTCCTCAGGGAGATGATCAGCCTCCTCCCCAGGTTTTGGAGCACTCCATGCTCTGCCCCTATACTAGGCTGAGCTGGTGGATTTGAGCACCCATTCTTGATTGCTTCTGCCTACATGGCTTTTGCATCTTTGGGATTTAGGAGTAGAGGGCATTGTTCTGTCTGGATCAGAAATGGGTAAACTGGCTTCCCTAACAGCTCACCCCTCTCTCCAGCAGAGGTTACAAAATGCACATCAGACCCCAGGGAATCAATCATGGCATTTTTGGATTGGCTGACTGCAGCCATCAGGGCAATTTGGCCTAATCATGGTGATTTACCATATTTGCCTGCAAGCTGGCAAACATATGCAGAGCTCCAGAAGGGTCTATGGAGTTGGGTATGAAAAATATCATGTATAATATAGACCTTCAGAGCCCCAACAAGGAGTTGTTCACCATGGGGATGAGAAATCTGGTGCTCCATAAAGCTCCCCCATCCCCCTTTGGGTTTTTGTCATTCCTTCCCCCACCTTCCCCATAGGGCAACCCATAAGTGAGGTTACTCATACTATAGCAGATCTGGGAGATGTTGAAATAATAAAAGCACAAAAGGGAATACAGTCTATGACTGAAAGAAGAGGTTCAAGGGGCCCCGTGAAGGTCTCAAGGACCCAGATATGGGTTGATTTGATAAAGGCAGGAGCAGTGAAAGAAAAACTTGATTGACATCCCAATAGAATCTTGCTAGAGCTGTGGCATCAATTAAAGCTGGAGCATCAGTTCCAGCTGATGATGGAAGCTGGGGGCTAAGCCCCATGTCTGGCCTGTGTGCCTGCAGGGCTTCCTGGGGGACAGTATCCAGACCCCATATGGGCCCTTGCCCCCACAGGAAGGTGACTGAGCATTGCACTTTGACTGAGAGGGGACCAAGGCCCCCACCTTGGGGGTCATGGTGGGGACCAGAGGCCACATGTAGAATTAGCAATTCATTGGTTACCAGTGAATGTACAATATGTCCTGGTGCTGGTGGACACAGGAGCTGAATGTTCTCTGATTTATGGCAACCCTGAGTGGTTTTCTGGGACCCTCGCTATGATAGATGGCTATGGGGGTAAAGCAATTAGTGAAAGAAGCCCAAATTCCACTGGGAATAGGGCGTTTACCCCCAATGGAGTATACTGTGTATATTTCTCCCATCCCTGAATATATTTTGTGGATGGATATCCTGCAGGGCCTGTGGTTACAGACCACTGCAGGTGAGTGCAGACTGAAGATATGTGAGGTAAGGGCACTTCTGCGGTGACATGCTAAGCACCTGCATATAGCTCTGCCTGTACCTCAGCAGGAGACAAACACTAAGCAATATAAATTGCCTGGGGGCCACAAAGAAATTGGAGAAACTCTACAGGAGCTGGAGATGGTGGGCATCATAAAGCCCACTCA
Organism: Smutsia gigantea; assembly: GCA_032199065.1. Classification (NCBI taxonomy): domain Eukaryota; kingdom Metazoa; phylum Chordata; class Mammalia; order Pholidota; family Manidae; genus Smutsia; species Smutsia gigantea. The sequence continues at coordinate 77,403 of JAVSCE010009818.1, forward strand.
CAGTCCTTTTAATTCCCTGGTGTGGCCAGTGAAAAAGCCAGATGGCTCCTGGTGTATGACCGTGGATTACAGAGAATTGAATAAAGACACACCCCCTCAGGAAAGCCAGGAACAGTTTGCCTTCACATGGGAAGGCCGACTGTGGACTTTCACTGTCCTTCCACAGGGATACCTCCACAGCCCCACCATCTGCCATGGACTTGTAGCCCAGGACTCGGCAGCATGGGAGAAAACACCAACAGTGCAGCTGTATCACTACATTGATGATATTGTGCTCATGTGTGATTCCTTGCAGATTTAGAAGGGGCAGTTCCTAGACTGGTGCAACATCTACAGGAAAGAGGATGGGCTGTGAACAGCATCAAGGTTCAGGGACCTGGTTTGTCAGTAAAGTTCTTGGGGGTTGTCTGGTCAGGTAAGACTAAAGTTATCCCAGAAGCAGTCATAGACAAGGTCCAGGCTTTCCCCACCGCTAACACTGTGGCAGTATTACAAGAGTTTTTGAGTCTTTTGGGCTACTGGAGAGTGTTTATCCCACACCTGGCACAAATTCGGAGGCCCTTATACCAGTTGGTAAAAAAGGTATCAGGTGGGACTGGGATGAAACATATTCATCTGCCTTTACCCCTGCTAAGCAAGCAGTCAAGGCCGTGCAGACCTTGAGTGTAATGGATCCATCAAGGCCCTGTGAGCCAGACGCTCATGTAACCAAAAATGGTTATGGATGGGGCCTCTGGCAGTGGCTTGAATTGGATTCAACCTATTGGATTCTGGTCACAACACTGGAAAGGAACAAAGGTCTGGTATACCTTGATAGAGAAGTAACTGGCTGCTGTGTACCACGTCTTGCTGTCTATGGAACCCATCAGTGAAACAGCTCCAACAAAGGTAATAACTTATCCCATCATGGGGTGGGAGCAAGACTGGACCCAAAGGCCACAGAGTGGCATGGCACAGACGCCTGCACTGGCCAAATGGGGCACATATTTACAGCAGTGTAGCTTCCTCTCTACTAGTCCCGTAAGTGGAGAAATCCAATGCTTATTGGGGCCAGTGACAAACACTAGTGGAAAGTAGGAAGAACTTGTTTTGGAGCCATTAGTAACAGAGAGCCCTATCAGCAGGGAAGAGCCCCTATACCTGAAGATGCTTGGTATACAGATGGCTCCAGTCATGGGCAACCCCTAAAGTGGAGGACTGTGGCTTTCCATCCTAAGACTGAGACAATATGGATGGAGGATGGAGCAGGGAAGAGCAGTCCATGGGCTGAGTTGTGGGCAGTATGGCTCATGATCAGCCAGGACCCTCCCCAATAGTTTTGTGCACTGACAGCTGGGCCGTCTACCAGGACTTGATCCTGTGGCTACCAACATGGTACCATGCCAATTGGATAGTTATTCACCAGCCCCTTGTTTTGGCAAGACCTATGGGCCTCTGATTAGACTAAAACAGTTACCTTATATCGTGTGACTGGCCATTTGCCTTTGGCACTCCCAGGGAATGATAAAGCAGACACATTGGCCCAGGTGTTCTGGCTAGAAGGAAAGCCTGCCTCTGATGTAGCCCAATGATTACATCAGCATTTGTTGCATGCGGGGCAAAAGACAATGTGGGCTGTAGCCTGTCGCTGGGGCTTGCCACTGACCTTTGAAGAAGTCAGCAGAGCCTGGCAGGAGTGCCTTGTGTGCCCTGAGAGGGACTTACACCAAGTCCTGCAGCAACATGGGACAATAGTTAAGGGGCAGATACCCCTTGTCAGGTGGCAGATAGACTATACTGGGCCTCTGCCCACATCAGAAGGGTATCGGTATGCCATGACTTGCGTGGACACAGCTACTGGACTGTTGGTTGCATTTCCTGCATGCTGTGCAGATCAGAAAATGACCAAAAGGGGCCTCGAGCCTCTCTTTGCAGCCTACGGCCAACCGCAGGTGATTGAGAGCAATCAAGGCATCCACTTTATGCATGAGTTACAAGAATAGGTGCAACAATTAGGGATAAGGTGGAAGTTCCATGTACTATTTAACCCTACCGAGCCAGGCATGACAGAGAGGTACAATGTTTTGTTGAAATCTTGTCTGAAGTCAGACACCAATAGTCTATGGGGCTGGTCAGTCTGCTTGTGGACAGTGCTATGGCATTTGAATGAGAAACCCCAGAAAGGGGCATTGAGCCCTGTGGACATACTAACACACATTGCTGCCTCTCCTATACAACTGCACATGCAAACTAAGGAGAAATTATTGAAGCTGTTATTTGGCCAGCAGAACAACATCTTGCTACCAACACCAACTGTGCTCAAACCTGGAGACTGTTGAGTGGACATGGCCCTAGACATGTCAGCATATAGACCAGTGATGGCTAGTCCTTTGGGCACCTTGGGGACAAGGCCTGGAAGCTGGCTTCTTGTGTGTTCCTGGAGTAACAGCAGAGTGGCCCCCAAAGAGCATGGTAGTGTACCCAAAGCAGCCAGAAGGTAAGAGCATCTTACAGGGAGTTTTGTTTTGTCATTATGGCCATAGCCCTACATATTAACCCATCCTTAACTCCGACAGGGAGAGGGGTGAAGGTCTGGTATGGTAGGCCAGGATGGGACTCCATTCCTGCCACTGTCCTATCACAGAACCACTCTCTTGCATGCATCCTATGTGATGGGCAGGATTTGCCTATTCTGGTGTCATTAAAACATGTATCTTAGTGTCCTTAAGGCTTTTCTCTTCTCCAGTCCGCGGTTTGGTTCCACCTCCTAGCCACAGCTGCTGCTTGCTGAGTGTGCACAGAGCTCGTTACTGCTTCAGCTGCTGGCCTCCTGTGGAATTGGTGAGCTATGGACTTAATCTGAGTAGGACTTTGAACCCAGGTGGATCCTTAGGCTTAAAGATTGTCGTGATTTTATTACTACCTGTATTTGTGTTGTTATTGCATGTTATTAGTCTGGTTACAGTGCTCCAGCTTTCTCGCACAGGGGCCACTGCGGAAGATGAGGGGTGTGTTCATTGTGAGGTGAGAATTCTGGAGGGGGGGATTGTGGGGTAAATGGCAGAATTTCCAGAATCTCCTGCCTAGCCTTAATCTATTTACACACCAATGGTTATTTATCACTGAAGAGCCTTGCAGCCTCCAGGACAAGGGGTGGAGAGAAAACAGCCATTCTCCCCTCTCCTCTGTTCCTGGTATGTAATTGGTCTGGCATCTGCCAGTCACCAAGAACCCACCCATGGAGTTCCTCCCAGAAGGGGTGGGCAGGAGGTAGAGAGGAAAAGCTGTGGCTGGATGAGTCAGATGGAGCCAGACCTGGGTAGTGACTTTAAGGAATAAAAGCCTTTATCCCAACCTACACATTTCCTTGACTTATTATGATTTTACCAGTTTAATAGGGAACTTACCCCAGGCCCAGAACACCCTTTCCCCCAGAGCTACAACCTCTAAGAACTCTTTTTCTATCTAAGTTAGTCTAAGTTGTTTTCTCCTACTTGCTGTTAAGAGGATTCTGATTAATATACCCAGATTCATATTTGTAAACCAAAAGGCCAAAATTATGCAGTAACAATGGCAATGGAACTGGTAAGCTATGTAGTTTCATGATAAATTTTTATTCTCTGCTCTAGGGAAAATATTTCTTTCTAAGTCACCTGGAACTGTACTATAGTCAAGAAATATTGAAAAATTCTTACTCTTCCTTATTTCATTTCCAATCTCCATGCAGAATATCACCCTCCTGTCTTGAGAATAATAAATGTCACCATTAATTAGACCAAGTTTATTAAATTATATTCATATTACCTCCTTGAGGATGTTTTCGTGTTATTTAAAGGCTTTCTTCCTATTCTCATCAGTAACAAATTATCTTTGAAGGTGATTTTCCTTTTTTCATTGCACCATCAAATCCTGAGGGTACCCCCTGTTTGTGGTTTACATCGCTCTTGCACAAACTATAGATTCTGCTAAAATTTTATCCATAGGAATTTGCCTTTGGAAAGCCTGCCTCTCCCACAGTTCATTCCTTCAGGGAAAACTGCTTAAATCAAAAAGGAAAATACTGGGCTGAAGTCATTTGTCAACACAAACTTATAATGTTAAGTGGCAAATTCTGCCATAAGCCTAGGGGGATTTTTTTCCTAGTTCACCATCCAAGGGAATAGCATTATTGACTATTTAATAATTGTCCTTTCATTGCTTATCTCCATTCTTAAGATGGATTTCCAGACTGTTGAAATCAATGTTCCCTCTTCAAATGTAGAAGGGAGTTCAGTATTGCTGACCCTGAGCCTTACTGTTCACATAGAAACAATGACAGAAGAGGGAGATGAGGAAGTGGAGAAGGAAGGAGGAGCGGTCCACTTTCCCTACGTAATTCCCTGGGGCCTAAGGATTGATACTGAGATAATAGGAAAATAATGCTATGAGTTCACAAAATTTATAAACCACCTCCAACAAATATGACAGTTCTATTTTTAAGATTAACAAAATTTGTGAAGAACGGGAAAACAACAGATGTTCTCATTTGGAAGTTCACTGGTGTATCAAATATAACAGTTTTTTAAATGTACTTGCAAAATTATGATATTACCATCAATCATAGAAAGGTACTGAACTGACCATGACTATAATACCAAAACAATTGGATGACTCATTAATTTGGAGAAAAAAATATTGCTTTTTGATGTGCAATTTCTGGACCATTGTTGAGGTTGTTGGAGAATGTTCATGTCATCCATCTTTCTCAAACGTCCGCTGGTGTGTATCCTACCTCTGTGGCCTTTCCCCCTGGCTAGACAATTTCGTCAACTAACTGTTTCCCTGGTTGGTCATGTGATCCCCTTACCAGGAATGCTTAACAGGGAGCTGAGTAAGTCCAGTTTTACTTTAAAAGGACAGAAAGTCTGTGTCTTAATCAGCTTTGATTACTCCAACAATCCCATAGACAGGATGGTTTAAACAACACACATTTATTTCTCATGGTTTAGGGGTCTGGGAAGCACAAGATAAAGTCAGGGAAAGCTCTTCTGGTTTGCAGACAGCCACCTTCTCTGTGTATCATCATGTGAGGGGCAGAGAGAAAGCAAGCTCTCTTCCCGTCCTTATAAGGACACTGATTCCATGGGCTCCAACCTCGTGACGTCCTCTAACCCTAATTACCTCCCACAGGCTGCACCTCCTAAAACCATTACACTGGGGAGTTAAGGTTTCAACAAATGAATTTTCAGGGAAAGCGACTGCTCACTCCATAACAACCTGTCAGAACAGGCCGACAAATTAAATGGGCAGGCATAAATCACATGCGGGTCAAATAAACACTGTTTAAAGAAAAAAATGTTTAATTGATCTATATATAATTCATTAAGAAGAATAAATTTTATCAGGCAATACTAAGAATGATCTACAATAGGGGAGATTGGCCATTAGAAAACTAACGATATGCATAAGATACAAAGATAAACATTTCAGGCACATTGTTAATCCCTCCTTCCAAAAGTTTTCTAAATTACTTTTTAATCAATACTCTCCTTTTATTTTGAATTTCAATGATTTCAGGACATAATCCTACATAGTTTAGTGATTAATTAGGAAACACTCCAATTTGAAAAAAAAATAAGTGAAGAGAAAAATTTATATCAAAAGGAGTCCATGGAAATGCATCTAAATGTGATGAAGAAACTATTCAAATAATAGATAGACTTCTTAAAGCTGTATGAGCAGCAATACAGAGAATCCATGTGAGAAATAGGGCTTCCCTGACTAGTGATTTTGAAGCCCCTGGACAAAGCACTTTTAAAAAATGACTTCTCCAAAATGATTCAGTGAGTTTCAACCAATCATATTAATGTGTGTCTACTTTGCCACTTGGTTCTTGACAATCCTATTGCACTATCCAAACTATCAGCTTCAAAAGATAATTGAGCATAAAACCTTCCTAGTTTATTCTTTGATGAACACTGACATAAAATCTAAACATTTTCATTGTGTTGTTTTCTATACCACAATAAAATTTTTTCTTTCACATGAGTGGTGCTTGGGCCTCTTTCCAATTTCACCTGTATTTTTCCACCACTTATAAGAAAGGCATGGAAAGACATAATACCCATTCTCCTTAAAGTTTCCCAAAAAATAAAAGAGGAGGGAATACTTCCAAACCCATTCTATGAGGCCAGCATCACTCTAATACCAAAACCAGGCAAAGACACCACAAAAAGAGAAAATTACAGACCAATATCTCTGAGGAACATAGATGCAAAAATACTCAACAAAATATTAGCAAACTGAATTCAAAAATACATGAAGAGGATCATACACCATGACCAAGTGGGATTCATCTCAGGGAGGCAAGGATGGTACAGCATTCGAAAATCCATCAACATCATCCACCACATCAATAAAAAGAAGGACAAAAACCACATGGTCATCTCCATAGATGCTGAAAAAGCATTTGACAAAATTCAACATCCATTTATGATAAAAACTTTCAACAAAATGGGTATACAGGGCAAATACCTCATATCAATATAATAAAGGCCATATATGACACACCCACAGCCAACATTACACTTAACAGCGAGAAGCTGAAAGCTTTTCCCCTAAGATTGGGAACAAGACAAGGATGCCCACTTCCCCACTTTTACTCAACATCATACTGGAGGTCGTCGCCACGGCAATCAGACAACACAAAGAAATAAAAGGCATCCAGATTGGTAAGGAAGAAGTCAAACTGTTACTATTTGCAGATGACATGATATTGTACATAAAAAAACCTTAAAGAATCCACTCCAAACTACTAGAACTAATATCTGAATTCAGCCAAGTTAATACACAGAAATCTGTTGCTTTCCTATACACTAACGATGAACTAGCAGAAAGAGAAATCAGGAAAACAATTCCATTCACAATTGCATCAAAAAGAATAAAATACTTAGGAATAAACCTAACCAAGGAAGTGAAAGACCTATACCCTGAAAACTACAAGACACTATTAAGAGAAATTAAAGAGGACCCTAACAAATGGAAATTCATCCCATGCCCTTAGGTAAGAAGAATAAATATTGTCAAAATGGCTATCCTGCCTAAAGTGATCTACAGATTCTATGCAATCCCTATCAAAATACCTACAGCATTCTTCAACGAACTGGAACAAATAGTGCTAAAATTCATATGGAACCATAAAAGACCCCAAATAGCCAAAGCAATCTTTAGAAGGAAGAATAAAGCAGGGGGATTTGGCTTCCCAACTTCAAGCTCTACTACAAAGCCACAGTAATCTAGACAATTTGGTACTGGCAGAAGAACAGACCCATAGACCAATGGAACGGACTGGAGAGCCCTGATATAAACCAAACCATATATGGTCAATTAATATTGATGAAGGAGCCATGGATATACAATGGGGAAATGACAGCCTCTTCAACAGCTGTGTTGGCAAAACTGGACAGCTATATGTAAGATAACGAAACTGGATCATTGTCTAACCCCATACCCAAAGTAAACTCAAAATGTATCAAAGACCTGCATGTAAGTCATGAAACCACAAAACTCTTAGAAGAAAACATAGGCAAAAATCTCTTGGACATAAACATGAGCAACTTCTTCATGAACATATCTCCCTGGGCAAGGGAAACAAAATCAAAAATGAACAAGTGGGACTATAGCAAACTGAAAAGCTTCTGTAAAGCAAAGGATACCATCAATAGAACAAAAAGGCATCCTACAGTATGGGAGAATATATTCATAAATGACATATCCAATAAAGGGTTGACATCCAAAATATATAAAGACCTCACTCACCTCAACAAACAAAAAGCAAATAATCTAATTAAAAAATGAGCAGAGGAACTTCCGGGAAGATGGCGGTGTGAGCAGGGCGGCAGAAATCTCCTCCCAACACTATATTTATCTACAAAAACACAGAAAATACATCTATTCCTAAAAGAGAGACGAGAATACACAGGAAAGTGCACAGCGTGCAGCTACACCCGAGAGGACTTGGCACCCCAAGAGCGGGTAAGATACGGAGCCGTGACCCGGCGGGAACCGAGCCCTCCCCCACCCCAGCGCACCGGCGGGAGGAGAGGATTCAGAGCCGGGAGGGAGTGGAAGTACACACCGCAAAGTAGCCAGCCCCAGGGGATCTGCGCGGGGAGCACTGAACCACATTGCGCAGTGCAGCGGAGACTGGGGAGACAGAGGGGCAGGATCTGAGCAGGGAACGCGCCAGGGTGCTTGCAGCCGGCTCCCGGGAAAAAAAAAAAAGCGCGCGCTTTCATCAGCGGTCTTGAAGAGACAGGAGCCCAGCGGAGGAGCCGGATCGCCCCAGCACACTCAGCCCAGCAGGCTGGGAGTCCTGGGGAGTTTCAGACGCCTTAGCTGGCGACTGAGGAAGCGTAGCCATACTTAACACTTCTCACTGAGATCAACAGCCTCCTACTCGTTCCCACCCCTGCCAGAGCGATAAAGGGCCCTGCGGAGCGGCACAGTCACAGCTGTGGAATAGTGGGGCAACAGCGCCACCTAGAGCATTCCCACAGAATCTACGTCCGGTGGGCATTTTTTTTGTTTTTTTTGTTTTGTTTTGTTTTTTCTTTTCTTTCTTTTTTTTCTTTTTCTCTTTCTTTTCTTTTTTTTCTTTTTTTCTTTTTTTTTCTTCTCTTTTTAAAGTCTTAAAGAGCCCAGCTGACATACATGGCAACTATCAGTGACCAATTATACAGCCATGAAAAGACAGAGGAATATGGTTCAGACCAAAATCAACCAGACAACCCCAGAGAGGGAGTCTGAAGGGATGGAAATGCACAGCCTCCCTGAAAAAGAATTCAGAATAAAAGTCATAACCATGCTGATGGACCTACAGAGAAATGTGCAAGAGCTGAGGGAGGAAGTGAGGGAACTGAGGAAAGACAATACAGAAATCAGACAAGCGATCGACAGGCTTAACAGCAGAATGGGTGAGATGCAAGAGACTGTTAATGGAATAGAAAACAGAGAACAGGAGTACAGAGCAGCTGAGGCAGAGAGAGATAAAAGGATTTCTAGGAATGAAAGAATATTAAGAGAACTGTGTGACCAATCCAAATGGAACAATATTCGCATTATAGGAATACCAGAGGAAGAAGGAGAGAAAAAGGGATAGAAAGTGTCTTTGAAGAAATAATTGCTGAAAACTTTCCCTCGCTGGGGAAGGAAGTAGTCTCGCAGTCCACCGAAGCTCATAGATCTCCCAACACAAGGGACCCAATGAAGACAAAACCAAGACACATAATAATTAAGATGGCAAAGATCAAAGATAAAGACAGGGTATTAAAGGCAGCTAGAGAGAGAAAAAAGATCACCTACAAAGGAAAACCCATCAGACTATCATCAGACTTCTCAATAGAAACCTTACAGGCCGGAAGAGAATGGCATGATATATTTAACGTTATGAAACAGAAGGGCTTCGAACCAAGAATATTGTATCCAGCACGATTATCATTTAAATATGATGGAGGGATTAAACAATTTCCAGATAAACGAAAGTGGAGAGAGTTTGCTTCTCATAAACCACCACTACAGGATATCTTAAATGGACTGCTCTAGATGGAAGCACACCTAAGGCTAAAAAGATGTCACCAGAGAAAAAAAAATCATAGTAAAGAAAGCAGACCATCCAAATACTAACTAAAGGCAAAGAATAAAACACCTATTATAGAAAGAATGGAGGAGGAGGAATAAGAAGGGAGAGAAAGAAAGAGACATCAGACTGTGTTTACAATAACTTAACAAGAAAGTTAAGTTAGATTGTTAGATAGTAAAGAAGCAACCCTTGAACCCTTGGTAACCACGAATCTAAAGCCAGCAATGGCAATAAGTACATACCTATCAATAATCACCCTAAATGTAAATGGACTGAATGCACCAATCAAAAGACACAGAGTAACAGAATGGATAAAAAAGCAAGACCCATCTATATGCTGCCTACAAGAAACTCACCTCAAATCCAAAGATATATACAGACTAAAAGTGAAGGGATGGAAAAAGATATTCCATGCAAACAACAAAGAGAAAAAAGCAGGTGTTGCAGTACTTGTATCAGACAAAATAGACTTCAAAACGAAGAAAGTAGCAAAAGATAAAGGACATTACATAATGATAAAGGGGTCAGTCCAACAAGAAGATATAACCATTATAAATATATATATGCACCCAACACAGGAGTGTCAGCATATGTGAGACAAACACTAACAGAATTAAAGGAGGAAATAGACAGCAATGCCTTCATCTTAGTAGACGTCAACACACCACTCACTCCAGAGGACAGATCAACCAGACAGAAAAAGTAAAGACACAGAGGCACTGAACAACACACTAGAACAGATGGATCTAACAGACGTCTACAGAACTCTACACCCAAAAGCAACAGGATACACATTCTTCTCAAGTGCACATGGAACATTTTCCAGAATAGACCACATACTAGGACACAAAAAGAACCTCAGTAATTTCAAAAATATTGAAATCCTACCAACCAACTTCTCAGATCACCAAGGTATAAAACTAGAAATAAATTTTAGAAAGAAATCAAAAAGGCTCACAAATACATGGAGACTTAACAACACTCTCCTAATTAATCAATGGGTTAACGACCAAATCAAAACAGAAATCAAAGAATATATGGAGACTAATGACAACAACAACACAAAGCCACAACTTCTGTGGGACGCAGCAAAGGCAGTTCTAAGAGGAAAGTATATTGCAATCCAGGCCTATTTAAAGAAGGAAGAACATTCCCAAATGAATAGTCTAAAGACACAATTACTGAAATTGGAAAAAGAAGAACAAATGAGGCCCAAAGTCACCAGAAGGAGGGACATAATAAAGATTAGAGAAGAAATAAATAAAATTGAGAAGAATAAAACAATAGAAAAAATCAATAAAACCAAGAGCTGGTTCTTTGAAAAAATAAACAAAATAGATAAACCCCTAGCCAGACTCATTAAGAGAAAAAGAGAATCTACACACATAAACAGAATCAGAAATGAGAAAGGAAAAATCACAACGGACCCCACAGAAATACAAAGAATCATAAGAGAATATTATGAGAATCTATATGCTAACAAGCTGGAAAACATAGAAGAAATGGACGACTTCTTAGAAAAATACAACCTTCCAAGACTGACCAAGCAAGAAACAGAAAAACTAAACAGACCAATCACCAGTGACGAAATCGAATTGGTAATCAAAAAACTACCCAAGAACAAAACCCCTGGGCCTGATGGATTCACCTCTGAATTCTACCAGACATATAGAGAAGAAATAACACCCATTCTCCTTAAAGTTTTCCAAAAAATAGAAGAGGAGGGAATACTTCCAAACTCATTCTATGAAGCCAGCATCACTCTAATACCAAAACCTGGAAAAGACCTCACCAAAAAAGAAAATTACAGACCAATATCCCTGAAGAACGTAGATGCAAAAATACTCAACAAAATATTAGCAAACCGAATTCAAAAATACATCGAGGATCATACACCATGATCAAGTGCGATTCATCCCAGGGATGCAAGGATGGTACAAATTCGAAAATCCATCAACATCATCCACCACATCAACAAAAAGAAGAACAAAAACCACATGATCATCTCCATAGATGCTGAAAAAGCATTTGACAAAATTCAGCATCCATTCATGATTAAAACTCTCAACAAAATGGGTATAGAGGGCAAGTACCTCAACATCATAAAGGCTATATATGACAAACCCACAGCTAACATCATACTTAACGCAAGACGCTGAAAGCTTTTCATCTAAGATCGGGAACAAGACAGGGATGCCCACTCTCTCCACTGTTATTCAACATAGTACTGGAGGTCCTAGCCACAGCAATCAGACAAAACAAAGACATACAAGGCATCCAGATTGGTAAAGAAGAAGTCAAATTGTCACTATTTGCAGATGACATGATACTGTACATAAAAAACCCTAAAGATTCCATTCCAAAACTACTAGAACTAATATCTGAATTCAGCAAAGTTGCAGGATACAGAATTAACACACAGAAACCTGTTGCTTTCCTATACACTAATGATGAACTAACAGAAAGAGAAATCAGAAAAACAATTCCATTCACAATTGCATCAAAAAGAATAAAATACCTAGGAATAAACCTAACGAAGGAAGTGAAAGACCTGTACTCTGAAAACTACAAGACACTCCTAAGAGAAATTAAAGAGGACACTAACAAATGGAAATGCATCCCATGCTCTTGGCTAGGAAGAATAAATATTGTCAAAATGGCTATACTACCTAAAGCAATCTACAGATTCAATGCAATCCCTATCAAACTACCAACAGCTTTCTTCAATGAACTGGAACAAATAATTCTAAAATTCATATGGAACCACAAAAGACCCCGAATAGCCAAATCAATCCTGAGAAGGAGGAATAAAACAGGGGGAATTACACTCCCTGACTTCAAGCTCTACTACAAAGCCACAGTAATCAAGACAATTTGGTATTGGCACAAAGACAGACCCACAGACCAGTGGAACAGAATAGAAAATCCAAACATTAACCCAAACATATACAGTCAATTAATATTTGATAAAAGTGCCTTGGATATGCAATGGGGAGATGACAGCCTCTTCAGCAGCTGGTGTTGGAAAAACTGCACAGCTACATGTAAGAGAATGAAACTGGACTACTGTCTAACCCCATACACAAAGGTAAACTCAAGGTGGATCAAAGACTTGAATGTAAGTTATGAAACCATAAAACTCTTGGAAAAAAACATAGGCAAAAATCTCCTGGACATAAACATGAGCAACTTCTTCATGAATATATCTCCCCGGGCAAGGGAAACAAAAGCAAAAATGAACAAGTGGGACTATATCAAGCTGAAAAGCTTCTGTACAGCAAAGGACACCATCAGTAGAACAAAAAGACATCCTACAGTATGGGAGAATATATTCATAAAAAACGTATCTGATAAAGGGTTGACATCCAAAATATATAAAGAACTCATGCACCTTAACAAACAGAAAGCAAATAATCCAATTAAGAAATGGGCAGAGGACATGAATAGACACTTCTCCAAAGAAGAAATTCAGATGGCCAACAGGCACATGAAAAGATGCTCCACATCGCTAATCATCAGAGAAATGCAGATTAAAACCACAATGAGATATCACCTCACACCAGTGAGGATGGCCAACATCCAAAACACAAACAACAACAAATGTTGGCGAGGATGTGGAGAAAAGGGAACCCTCCTACACTGCTGGTGGGACTGCAAATTAGTTCAACCATTGTGGAAAGCAGTATGGAGGTTCCTCAAAAAACTCAAACTAGAAATACCATTTGACCCAGGAATTCCACTCCTAGGAATTTACCCTAAGAATGCAGCAGCCCAATTTGAAAGGACAGATGCACCCCTATGTTTATTGCAGCACTATTTACAATAGCCAAGAAATGGAAGCAACCTAAGTGTCCATCAGTAGATGAATGGATAAAGAAGATGTGGTACATATACACAATGGAATATTATTCAGCCATAAGAAGAAAACAAATCCTACCATTTGCAACAACATGGATGGAGCTAGAGGGTATTATGCTCAGTGAAATAAGCCAAGCCGAAAAAGACAAGTATCAAATGATTTCACTCATATGTGGAGTATAAGAACAAAGAAAAATACTGAAGGAACAAAACAGCAGCAGACTCACAGAACCCAAGAACGGACTAATAGTTACCAAAGGGAAAGGGACTGGGGAAAATGGGCGGGAAGGGAGGGATAAGAGGGAAAAAGGGGCATTACGATTAGCAGATGTAATGTTGGGGGGCACGGAGAGGGCAGTACAACTCAGAGAAGACAAGTAGTGACTCTATAGCATCTCACTACGCTGATGGACAGTGACTGTAATGGGGTTGGTGGGGGGGACCTGATGAAGGGGTAGTTTAATAATCATAATATTGCACATGTGATTGTAAATTAATGATAATAAAATAAATTATATTTAAAAAAAAATGAGCAGAGGGTCTAAACAGACACTTCTCCAAAGAAGAAATTCAGATGGCCAAAAGGCACATGAAAAGATGCTCCACATTGCTAATCATCAGAGAAATGCACATTAAAACCACAATGAGATATCACCTCACACCAGTAAGGATGGCCACCACACAAAAGACAAACAACAACAAATGTTGTCAAGGATGTGGAGAAAGAGGAACCCTCCTACACTGCTGGTGGGAATGCAAATTAGTTCATCCATTGTGGAAAGCAGTATGGAGGCTCCTCAAAAAACTCAAAATAGAAATACCATTTGACCCAGGAATCCCACTCCTAGGAATTTACCCTAAGAATGCAGCAGCCCAATTTGAAAAAGACAGGTGCACCCCTATGTTTATCACAGCACTATTTACAATAGACAAGAAATGGAAGCAACCTAAGTGTCCATCAGTAGATGAATGGATAAAGAAGATGTGGTACATATACACAATGGAATATTATTCAGCCATAAGAAGAAAACAAATCCTGCCATTTGCAACAACATGGATGGAACTAGAGGGTATTATGCTCAGTGAAATAATCGAGGTGGAGAAAGACAAGTATCACATGATTTCACTCATCTGTGGAGTATAAGAACAAAGAAAAAACTGAAGGAACAAAACAGCAGCAGACTCACAGAACCCAAGAATGTAGTAAGAGTTACCAAAGGGAAAGAGACTGGGGAGGATGGGTGGGAAGGGAGGGATAGGGGGAAAAAGGGACATTGCGATTAGCACATATAATGTATTGGAGGCACACAGGGAAGGCAGTACAACACCGAGAAGGCAAGTAGTGATTCTAGAGCATCTTACTACGCTGATGTACAGTGACTGTAATGGGGTATGTGATGGGGACTTGATAATGGGGGAGTCTAGTAACCATAATGTTGCTCGTGTAATTGTACTTTAATGATACCATAATAAGAAAAAAAGAAAGGCATGGAGCACTTACATAGATGAGTACTTAATCATCCCAAGTCAGTAAATGTAAGCTTTTAAGATATATTATTTTCATTTTGTGTTTAATATTTTTCACTTAATAAATAGAGGACTCTATTCTTGGCTTGGGGACTTCATTAAGACTCTAAAAACATGTTATTTTTTAAATTATTTTCTTTCCTAAGATTAAAATTGCTTTAATCTAGTGTCACCAAAATGCTTCATGCTCAGTCTTAATATCATGATATATCTTCTCAAGGCCTGTATCTGTTGTCCTAAAAATCACTAATATCAGTAAGTGGGTGACACACTGAGGGGGAAGGGAAGGTGGGGTGGGTAGAGAGGAGAGGGTAGCTCTATTTATGTTATTTAATCCAGTCTTCATTGAAACCCTAAAGAGAGGATATTATTATAATCATTTTGCAAATGGTGAAACCACATGGACCCACCGGGGTTCAGTAAATTGGTCAAAACTGGGCAGATAAGAAGCCGTAGGGCTAAAGGTCATTCACATCCAGGGTTGCCTTATTGTAAAGCCTATGTTCAGTCTGTTCCACCTGACTTCTTCCCAAGCAGCTATCACTGGTCAAAAATTTTGAAACACTCCAATTTGAAAAATTGTTGAGTGCATGAACCAGTCCACGTGACACTTTTATATGGGAGGATATTATAATACTTGACAAGGAGGGAAATCTCTCTTTTTAATTGGGAGCCTAACGGGGAACCAAAGGAACACTGAGAAACTGCTTCATGATGGGGATGGCTCTGGAACTAGAAAGGCGCTATGGGACTGGGCCTGCCCTAGGACTTGACACTCCTGTAATCTGACCTGAGCTCCCTCAGTTAATGATGAAAACATATTACCCAACTTCTTCCTAACTTCTTTGTACTAAGAGTGTCCAACCCAGGGTCTTCCAGGTCTAAGGGAAACTTGCCCATGGGGCAGCCCATCGGCCATGTTTGTGTCAAGTAACAGTCTCCATGGTTGGTCACCTTCTCCTGGGGCAAGAGGACCTCTTCCTGTAATGTTCCAGGCACTGTGCTTTTGGGTGGTACTATGGCATGGAACAAGATCTATGTGGTTTCCTCCCCCAGGTACTCACAGTCTACTAGAGCATAGAGACAATAAGCACCAAGTTTTATAAAAATGTATAATGGAGAAATTTAACCTGTACTGACCGTGTGTAAGTGGATGAGCTAGGTCAGTCTGTGCTTAATGGTTACAGCACATACAGTGTGACCCCCAACCAATCCCGTCTCTCAGTGTCCACAGCGTTGTGTAACACCCCCTACTCACTTGACTCTGGGCTTGGCCATATGACTTCTTTGGCCAATAGGACACTAGTGTGATGCAAGCAGAGATGTGTACTTTGGAACTTGTGTTCTTAGGATTCTTTCCCAGATTCCAAGAACCCTGGGAAAGAGAGAACTTAACTATGACTAGTTGTAAATTTCCTATGAACTCAGGCAAATAAGGGCCAAGCCAAATTTACGTGACTCAGAAAAACTAAAAAAAATCCCTTTCTTTTCACCTAGCATTGTGGAACAAAATCATACATGCACACTTAACAATCAGCTTCCACTTAAAAAATGCTTAATTCCACCAACTAACTTAACTGAATCCGGAAGCTGTATTCTTTGCAACCAAAATAATCTAAATATGTTCGAAAAGGTCAAACTGCCCCCTCTTGAAAATGTCAAACTGCCCCCCCGATCCTGTGATAACATTGGCAATTCTACCAAGAGGTTTATAATTATTTCAGGAGTAAAGCTTCTAATTAGCACAAAACAGTTTCTCAACAGCCGCTGGAACATTCTTGTCAATGATAAAGGAAGCCTAATGGAAGGAAGGGATACAGACAGGCATTTATACAAAGGCTCTTTTGTACACTTACTCAGCATGTCCCATGTCCAGTGCTCTTCTGGTCTTTAAAGGAAAAACTATACATACTGTACTCATATGTTCCCGTTTTCCGAAGCTCTGCCTGTGAGCTTCCATCAGGGAATGTGGTGTGTGTGTGTGCATGCATGCAGTGGTACAACAGCATAACCGACTCTCAAATGAATTATGGCTATACATAACTTCTGTGTGAGTTCTCTATGGTTACCATCACAAATTACTCAACCTTGGTAGCTTCAAGAAACAATGCAATCTCTACACTTCTGGAGGTCAGAAGACTTAGTCTTGCAAGGCTACAATCAGAGTGTGGGCAGTGCCGGTTCCTTCTGGAGGCCCCAGGGGAGAATTGCTCCCCGAATTTCCACCTTCTGGAGGCTGCTAGCACTCCTTGGCTCATGGGCTTCTATGCATTCCCCCCAACCCCTTGATTCCATTGTCGTATCTCCTACCATCTATGCTGGTCTCCTGCCTCCCTCTTACAAGGACCCTTGTGATTATATTGGGCTCATCTGAATCATCCAGGATAATCTCCTTATCTCAAAATTCTTAACTTAATCACACCTTCAAAGCCCCTTTTGCCATATTAAATAACATATCACCGGTTCCAGGGATTAGAATGGGATGTCCTTAGGGGTCATTGTTCAGTGAACTGGTGTTTCCAAGAGTCTTTCCTCACCCCACCGTTAAAGACACAACTGAAAGAGGTGGATCACTGTTACTCAGCTCCATGAGCAGAGGGAAAAAAAGCTAGCCCTAGGACTGCCCATTATCTATGATTAATGTGTCTTACATGTCCTATATTTTATGTGATGAAAATTTTATGCACATATATTGCACTTTCACCCCCAAGCACAGTGACTCAAACAACTTTGAAGTCTTTCTTTGGAAAGAAAAATGTGGAGATCTAGAACAAGATATTCATAGAACCTAGAGTTAGAAGAGACCCCAAGAGATCATCTGAGTTACACAGTCTTAGCAGATTGAGCACCTGGTCGACAATGGGCTGAAGATGATAAAGATATTTCAAAGCCCCTGAGTCCAACAAACAGATCCGTTGTACCCGATGTATACTGGGAATGTTCCTGTTAGATACATTTGCAGTTTCTAGAAACAGAATGGTCAAGAGAGGTTAAGCCTAAATAGGATTTTGTCCTGTTATTTTCCACAATGATTTTTCTCATCCACGACTTCTCCAAATAGGTGAAAACACTCCCCTAAATACTTTGCATTATTGTGAGCAACTATTTCACTTTCATTATGATGAATATTTGCTCAGCCACCTTATCCTGTGGGAAAAACTTATGACTTCTGAGAATTCAGGAAAACAAACATTTATTTAGGATTTCCTCTCTGCAAGTCTCCATGCCTAGACAGGTGCAGTGGGGAATATGAAGAGGAACAAGAGCCTTACAGAGGTTCAGAGCCTTGTGGAAAAGACAAACTCACACACAAGCAAATCTAAAGCAAGGTTTACTGTGATCTGTAGTATAGTATAGACATTAACAAACTCTTTGGAAGGAGTGGGGACAGAGGAAAAAAATGACTGGGGGATCTGGGATGTGCTGTTGGAAGAGAGATGTTTTGTGCAAGATCTTAGGGCTAAGAAATATCTTTTGACTAGGAGTACAGCTTTGACAGATGGAAAAGATACAGCTTTGAGGGTTTCACTAAAGTTTTCAACTATTAAAAAAAAAGCAGTTTACTTCTTGAGGCATTGCCATTGTTAATGTATCGCCCAATGGTTCTTATTTACAGACCAGGATAATAGCTTCCCTTTCAGAACATTCTGCTTGCGTAATTGCCAGTAATGTGCTTGGTAATAGGCTTTGGTGGATTTAAAAGTGGTTTTCTGCCCTTTTTAAAGAGCCTCTTGTTCAAATAAAATTTTATTCAGATGCCAAAAATCTCAATATGAAACTCTTCCTCACACACCAGCTCCCTCCCCACTGTAGCCCAGTAATAAGGTCCCCTCAGCACCATATGAAAACTACTAACACAAATAAGAACTGTACAGCTAGACGCTCAGATACAAACAATAATACTGCCTTAGAATTAGAGAGAAACTTATCCAGAGCTCACACCTTAATGTGTTTCTCAAAGCAGCATGTGTCATAGCAGGTGCGACATGGGTGGTGTCACTGTCTCAGCAGAAAGGAGCTCTTCCTTGAATGTGCATCTTGCATTCTGAAGAGGAGTTGTTACTTTGCTCATGGAACTGAATTTTGAGATAAGTAGGGTGACAGTGGCCTTTCCCCACCACCCAAGTTGATCTGGGTTGGCCTGCATTCATCCACTGAGGTAGCGCTTCCCCTGGGGACTGAGCGAGCGTAACAAAGGACCTAGTTAGTTCTGACGGTGGAATTATTGAAAGTTCCAGTGAATATGGAAGAGAAATGCAGCCAAGGGCAGCCATTCTAAGGAACTGGGTATTCAGCATCTCTCTTAGAGCGTACTAATAGAATGAAAGGCAATTTTAAGAATGTTAAGTACCGTTCTTGCCTACAAAACTACTCACCTTGGAAAAATAAGTACCTTTATTAAAAGAACAGTCCTTTGGGACATGCAGATCAACTGAGGCTGATAGTAACATTTGAATGGAATTGGTCACTGCTGCAGGAACTGCCAGAACTGAGAGCTGGAAAAGTATACCTGTATGGTAACCTGATGTCCTTGCATGCATGGCTTGGGCAGGCCGATGGGTAGGAGGCTGCCTCTTCAGGCCTTTATGCAAGAGAGCAGAAGCCTGAGGAAATGCAGACCAGTCCATTTCCGCTGCCCAGAGCTACTGTCTGGAGCAGTATAGTTCTAAGTAAACGGCACGGTGCGTGTGTGTCCCATTTGTGGATACTGCCACCTCACCACATTCATTTCTACCAGGACCTCCCCCAACCTCAGGAGCACAAGGGCCCCACAGCTCCTCATGCCTGTTCTTCCGCCTCACTCCTGCTCCAAATAAAAAGCAGTTCTCCCTTTCTGTTCCCTTTTTTCACTCTCATTTCCTTTGGCCACTTTCAGAACTTTCTCCCAATAATTACACTTTTTCCCACCTCTGATTTTTTCCCCTTCCTATAAGACTCTTCTGGTCTGTCTCCTTCTTTCTTATTTTAGACTTTCGCCTCCTCCACTCTGGCCACCCTGCCCCAAGGCAGTCACCCTTTTCCTTCTCTATCCTCCTCTCAGACATAAGGCAAGTTTTCTCATTTTTTTCCACCCACGTATTCCTTTGCCTTTGCATTCGGATTTCTGCCCATGTGACTTCCCTGAAAAGTCTCTCAAATGTCACCAACAACTTCCCAGTCCTCAAACCCAACTGTCCCTTTCAGTGTTCATCATCTTCGAGTTGACACTACTGGTCTCTCCCTCTTCTCCTTTGGATCTGAGAAGCTGTGTTCTCCTGACCCTCATCCTTTTCCTCTGGAAGCTGGCCTGCATGTGTAGCTTCTCACCCTCTCCCTAGACTTTGAATGTAGGTATTTCCCAGATTCCTGCTCTTGGACATTCATCGAAAAACAGCCCATCCAAATCACGACTTAACTATCTCTATCACAGAGATGGCGCCTATATCAGGATTCTTCCATTGCGAGGGAGATAAGACTTCCTTAAGCAAAAGAGGCGTTTACTGGCTTGTGTAACTGAACAAACCCTTCAGACACAGTTTGGTCCAGGTCTCTAAAAATGTCTCCAGGGCCTGGTTTCTCTTTCTCCATATATCTTAGTTCTATCTTTTTATTATTTGCTTCATTCCAGGATGTTTTCTCCTTGCAGGTGCTAAATAGTTATCAGCATTTCATAGCCCATGATCCCAGGGCAAATCCAAGGAAGAGTATCCCAACCTTTCTGTATGAAATATGATTCCTCGGCTCTGAGTGGACTGTGCGCTATGAACCAGCCCCAGTGGACCCTGGGGAGGAGGTGGGGGAATGAGAGGACCAGCTTCTTGTTCATTGTTCCACTTTCCCTCACAGCTGGCCTGGTTGCCCCCTACTTCTTTGTCACCTCTCCAATGCCTTTAAGGTATCGTTTTAAATGTTATCCAGTATGATTTATTATTTTCATAAGAAGGATTGGTCTGAATAACGTAACCCACCATTACTGGAAATAAAATTTCACTTAGAGCTCTTATCATCTTAAAGTTTGTTTTATGATTATTGATTCATAGTTCATGTTTTCCATTATAGGCTAATTTGAGGACAGGGATTTTATACTCTTAACTTTGCACTTTACCTAGTGCTTGGAATAAAATATTGCACATATCAGGTCTGTAATGAATAACAGTTTAAGACCAAACTTGTGTGAACTTCACTCTAGTTAGTTCCAAAGTACTGCTCCAGTTTAGACAACCCGAAGAAATGTCTGGATTCTCAACAGCAGCAGAAACTTAAACAGTAGCCAAAAATATACCATAGTTCAGACTTTGATTGAAATTAGCCAGCCTTTTCATAAGAGAGAACTTTGGCATTTGGATAAAATGTAACTGGCAGAAATTCCTCAAAGAGAAGGCAGTGGTCTTGTTATAGTTCATGGGAAAAAAACCCCACCACTTTTCACCACCCCCTTTGGGGTAGGGTCTCCTCCTCAGTCATTAGACCTGGATTAGTTTGCTAGGGGCCAAAATAAAGAATCACAGGCCAAGAGGTTAAAACAGTCTCACAGTTCTGGAGGCTAGAAGTACATCAAAGTGTCAGCAGGGTTGGTCCCTTCCCAGGGCCGTGAAGGAGAATCTGCTCCACACCTCTCCCCCAGGCTCTGACGGCTGCTGGCAACCTTGGACATTCTGTGGCTTCTGGAAGCATCATCCCCATCTGTGTGTTCACCGCCACATGGTGTTCTCCCACGTCTGTCTCCAAATTTCCCTTCTGCTAAGGACACCAGTCATATTGGATTGGGGGCCAGTCTTCTCCAGGTACACCTCATCTTAACTAATTACATCTGCAATAATCCTACTTCCAAATAAGGTCACATTTGGAGGTACTGAGGGTGTATTAGGGTTCTCCAGAGAAACAGAACCAATAGGATATACAGCGAGATTTCATCTTCATATATATATATATAATCTTTATATATAAAGAGAGTTCTTAGAGGAATTGGCTTATGTGGTCTTAGAGCCTAAGAAGTCCCACAGTCGGCCATCTGCAAGCTAGAGAACCAGAAAAGCTGGTGGTGTGATTTAGCTCAAGTCTGAGGGCCTAAGAATAGGGGAGGCAACTGCGTAACTCCCAGTCTGAGGCCGAAGGTCTGAGAACCAGGTGCTCCAATGTCAGAGGCCAGCAGAAGATGAGCATTCCCATTCAACACGAGACAGAGAGAATTTGCCTTTCCTCCACCTTCCATTCCATTCGGGCCCCAATGATCCGGATGGCGCCTGCTCCACTGGTAGCAGATCTCTACTGTACCAAATGCTAATCTCTTCCAGACACACCTCACAGGGCATCCCATAGACCAGTCAAGTCGGCACATAAAATTAACCATCACAGGGAATTAAAGCATCAATACATGCTTTCTCTTTTTGTGGGGAAGGGGTTGGTGGAACACATTTCAACCCATGCCAATACTAGAACGTCTAGAAAAGATTGTTTAAACCTATCCCAACCCTAGAACTTGAAACCCCTTTTCTCACTACAGGATTGACAGGCATTTAAACCCAGTAGGGTCTGGGCCTCAGAGACAGCTATAATATGTTTTTCTCTGGAGATGAACAGCCCACTGAACATATGTGCAAGGATAATACACCTAGTTCCCAGACCTTCAGGCCCCTTACAACCGTGGCTCACTGGAAAAGCCCTCGGGGGGGCGCTCCCACCTCTGCCCCTCCAGTGATGCCAGGAACTGTGTCTTCACTGTTGCAACAGAAAAAGTTAGACTCCAGCCTTGTTGCATGACATCAAGACTTGATACACTGCTGAGCAGACCACCCAGCTCTGCTGGGGAACCAGGTCACCCTGTGTGAGCCCCAAAGGGCCTGCCACAGTGTTCTCTGCACTCCTCGGAGACCAGGCTCCCAGTGTGCATACAAGAGGACCAAAGATCTAGGAGGCAGTGGTTTCCTCTCCTTGATTCCTGCCTAACAGGACAGGAGGTACACTCTGCAGAAGACTGACCTCTGTGCCCAAACAGAAGGCACATCCGTAGCTCATTCTCTGCTCTGGGCATAACTTTGGTTTGAAATGTGTGGCTCAGTTATTTCAGAGTCTAAGCAACCCTTGGTAAAGTGACCAATGGCTCCAGACCTACATTCTAGAGGGGACAGATACTGAAGCAAAAAGCAGTGGTCCACATACACAGGCTCAAAACAGCCCTGATGGTATCACTTCTGAGGCTCCTACTCTGGAAGCACCATGAAAGTTTAAGATGGGCCACAGGCTGGCTCTAATCAGCTTCCTGGGGCCATGTTCTCTGCAGGACTCTCCCCATCCCTGACTAGGATCTGCATCTTGAAACGTCCATGCCTTTACCCAGGTTATGCCCTCCCTGTAAGTCCTCCACTCTTCTCCCAACGCCTCAGCTCTGCCTGACGTAAGGACAATCTTTCAAACTCTACCTATGTAGATACCTCCCTACTCTACCAGGCAAAATCATTGTTCTTCCTTCAAATTTCAAGTAATATATTGACATGGATCATGGCACATAATTACACATGTCTCCATCACAACAATTTTGGAACAGAACTGGACAACCAGACAAGGCTTATCCATTCTTACCAAACACCTCAATCGACATAGGCTTCTGGGGAATATTCCAAGGGCTAGTGCTGGTCTCTGCAACCCTAAATGGATTTGCAGCCCAACCACAAGGCCATTATGTCAACTCAGAATACTAGCATTTTACATCAGGAGCTTGCCCATTTTCATAAACCTCTACTATTTGGTGCAAAGACCCAGTCTACCAATGATTATTTTATCACTGAAGGTATTTCAATAACATAATACATGTCTCTTATTTTCTGTGGCAGTTTCTACACAGGCAGGCATTTGCTCTTCAAATCCTTTTTAGGGAGAAGTGTGCTGGCATTTCTCACTAATCAGCTGCAATTGTTTTTTAAGTATTTATTCGCTATATTTACAAGTTTGCAGCTGCAGTGAAACCTGCATGCTTTGGGATTTTTCAGATTGCTTAGCATACTGAATTTAACTATTGTGCAAGAGAGAAAAGCTGCACCTGATTTTGCAATTGTAAATATCTTAGTGAAGGTGATTTTAGAAACAAGGGGAAAATATATTTGGGCTTAATGGAAGTATCCAGATGATATCATAACATTACCTTAGATAAAACTGTGCTTAGTACTGGGATCATAATTTTTCTAAGGTTAAAAGACCCTGGAAAATTCTCTGTGCTGGAGAAAGTATCTCTGTACCACTCTTCAGTGCCGTCTTCCTATAAAGACAAGTGTGGACAGAAGGCTGACCAGGGAGACCTGGATTTCAGTCCTGGCACCCTCACATAGCAGAAGCTGCATAATGTAGACAGACACTCATTGGGGTCAGAAATTCCTCATACAAGAATCAGGAATTTGACTGTGCATTCCTTATGGTTATATATAGGGCCTGTTAAGAGGCACCCAGGTTTCATTCAGAGAACTGGAAGCCAACCATTGAAAGCAATGACAAAGAGAGACAATTGCTTTTTCTTGACTTTGATCACTAAAACTGAGACATATGTTGCATTTACTTTTACTCTGCTTTATTTTAGAAATTTTCTTATTAATGTAGAAATCAAGCATCTATTGTATTGTCATTGACAGCTTTCCCACAGCATAGGTTTACATTTTGTTGTTTAATTTTGAAGTTCATCATTAAAGTGGGGAAGTGAATGGCTTAAAACTTTATTGCATCTATAAATGCATTTTCATAATTGAACCACTGAGAAATTTGAAATTTATGACCGAAAAAAACCTTTAGTATTATTAAAAATGTTGCTGCCACTGCATAAATTTGTGCACATTTTTTCATCTTATTTCAAGTGTTAAGTAGAGGTTAAATTTTGGACCTCCCTTTATTCTTTCTTTAGTAGTTTCACTGACATTTTGTGTCAGGGCCCATCCAGCTGACAGTGACCATGGAAATTTTATAATAGCTGGGCCTGGGCAGGTCACTTCTGAGGGAGATCTAAAGAAGTGAGGACAGCTATTTTTGTCACTAAATGTGTTAAAGTTACAATTAAGAAGGGAGTCGACAGGCTGACTCCTGCATTAGATGATGGAAGGCTAGTAATGAACATGAATCTACAGCTTCCAATACAGAAAATCATTCCTTCCTAGGCATCCAACCCCCTCTGGTTATGTTACTGAACTTCCTTGGCAAATTTTCTCCAAGTTATAGGACTATTATAGGACCATTTCCATGTCTTATGAGAATAGAATATAGGAAACTTCCATAAAATGAAGGTGTAGCTAAGTATCCTTAGTGAAAATTCTGGGATTAAAATCGCTTATTCATATACCTTGATCTCAAATGTAATTTTTACAGATGATCTAAGATTAGGTGTTTGAAAGAAAATTTCATATCTGCTTTGAATATTTCCTGTAATGTATTCCTCTTCATGCATTATTTTCTATGTATGTCTCGGTGGCACACACTCCTTGGGCAACACAAACCCCTGACCTCCTTACATTCAGTGACAAAGAACCAAGTGGACTGGAAAAAGAGCAAATGAACAGAAGCTGTCCCTTGAAAAAAAGGATCTTTATGTAGCACAAATTATTCAGGGAAAGAGTCTTAAATTATAAGAATGTCGCCATGGAACATTTTCCAAACAGGACTCTGAGTATTTAACAACATTCTCAGCAGGTTTCCTGAGGCCAGATTGCCTGAATTCAAATCCTGGCTGTACCGCTTATTTGCAGTGCAACCTTGAGCAAGTTGCTTAACATCTCTGTGCCATTCCTTCATTGTCAGTTAATGGGGATATTAATAACCCTGGCCTCACTGAGGTGAAGTGTGTCCAAAACTCATATTTTGAGGTCCTAACCCCAAATACTTCAGAATGTGACTGTTTTTGAAGATAGGGCCCTTAAAGGGGTGATTCATTTAAAATGAGGCTGTTAGGGTGGGTCTTAATTCGGTCTGATTGGTGTCCTAATAAGAAGAGGAAATTTGGACACACTGAGTGACACCAGGGAGGAGCCCACAGATGAAAGGCCATGTGAGGACACAGCAAGAAAGCAGCTGTCTGCAAGCCAACAGAAACGTCCACAGGGGAAACCAAGCCTGCTGGCGCATTGATCTTGAAGCTTTAGCCCCTACAACTGTGAGAAACTGACCTGTGTTGTTTAAGCCACCCATTCTGCAGTATTTTGTTACTACGACACTCCTAGCAAACTAACGTACAAGTTATCATGAGGGTTAATAATAGTTTGTGACTCTCACTATCGTTAATTCATTTATAGGATTTATTATTTTTATTGCCCAATTATATGTTCTAAATGTGTCACAAGCATGGGGTACAAATCTGCTAATTAAATTGTTCTACTCTAACATTACTCATGTAGTACCCTTCTGCAGGCCATTTACTATTTCTGAATTTCAGTTTCCACAGCCATAAAATGGAAAGACTGCATTTTGTGATCTCCAAGAAAATCAGGTTCATCTCAAATCAGAGATTTGAAAATGGACTCAAGTTGGATGAAAGAAGCTCCTCTAAGGAGTTTGGTTTTGCTCCAGCAACAAGCAGTTAGGCCTGCCCTGGGAGCAGAAAAATGATCGTCTCCATGACTCACAGCACCCCTGGGAGGCTCCAGTCCATTCTGGGTCTAAGGCAGGCAACGAGAAGAGACTACAGGATGTTCCACTGAGCCAGAAGGAGAGAAACAAAGTATAAAATGTGGGGATGGGCAACGTGGATGACATTTCATTAGACAATCCCTGAATGATAGCAAATATCAAAAAGGAACCCGAGCACTTCCAGGAAGATGGCGGTGTGAGCAGGGCAGTGGAAATCTCCTCCCAAAACCATACGTATTTATGAAAATACAACAAATACAACTATTCCTAAAAGAGAGACCAGAAGACATAGGACAGCACCCAGCCTGCAGCTACACCAGAGAGGACTTGGCACCCCGCGAAGCGGGTAAGATAACAAACCATGACCCAGCAGGACCCAAGCACTCCCCCACCCCAGCGCACTGGCGGGAGGAGAGGATTCAGAGTGGGGAGGGAGTGGAAGCATAGGCCTGTGAAATAACCAGCCCTAGAGATCTGCGCCGGGAGCACTGACACACATTGCGTGGTGTATCGGAGATTGGAGAGTCAGAGGTGCACATCTGAGCTGGGGAACTCACCCGGGTCCTCTCAGCTGGCTCCCGGGGACAAAAGAAAAGCTTGCCTTTTTAGTGGTCTTAAAGAGACAGGGGCCCAACGGAGGAGCAGGATCATCCCAGCACACTCGGCCCACCAGGCTGGGAGTCCTGGGGAATTTCGGACCCCTTGGCTGGTGATTGGTAGCTGCACTGAGACTTACCACAGAGATCAGCAGCCTCCCATTCGTTCCCGCCCCGGCCAGAGCTACACAGGGCCCTGAGGAGCGGCGCAGCCACGGCTGCAGAATAGTGGAGCAGCAGTGCCACCTACAGCATCGTCACTCCTGGCGGGCGTTTTTTTCTTTTCTTTTCTTTTCTTTTTTCTTTCTTTCTTTTTTTTCTTCTTTTCTCTTATCTTTCTTTCTCTTTTTTCTCTTTTTAAAAGTCTTAAAGAGCCCAGCTCACATACATGGCACCTACCAGTGACCACTTCTATCGCCATGAAAAGACAGAGGAATATGGTACAAACAAAGCTTACCCAGACCCAGACAACACCAGAGAGGAGAAAGAAGGGAGAGAAATGCATAATCTTCCTGAAAAAGAATTCAGAATAAAAGCCATAACCATACTGATGGAGCTACAGAGAAATATGCAAGAGCTGAGGGAGGAAGTGAGCAAAGTGAGGAAAGACACTACAGAAATGAGACAAGCAATCGATGGGGCTTAACAGCAGACTGGATGAGATGCAAGAGACTATTCATGGAATAGAAATCACAGAACAGGAATACAGAGAAGCTGAGGCAGAGAGAGATAAAAGGATCTCTAGGAATGAAAGAATATTAAGAGAACTGTGTGACCAATCCAACACAAACAATATTCGCATTATAGGGGTACCAGAGGAAGAAGAGAGAGAAAAAGAGATAGAAAATGTCGTTGAAGAAATAATTGCTGAAAACTTCCCCATGCTGGGGAAGGAAATATTTGCGCAGGCCACGGAAGCCCACAGATCTCCCAACACAAGGGACTCAAGGAAGACAACACCAAGACACATAAAAATTAAAATGGCAAAGACCAAAAATAAACACAGTATTAAAGGCAGCTAGAGAGAGAAAAAAGATCACCTACAAAGG
The DNA here is from genome assembly GCA_032199065.1 of Smutsia gigantea. NCBI lineage: Eukaryota > Metazoa > Chordata > Mammalia > Pholidota > Manidae > Smutsia > Smutsia gigantea. The sequence goes on from JAVSCE010009818.1 coordinate 105,608, forward strand.
AAAACCCATCAGACTATCATCAGACTTCTCAAGAGAAACCTTACAGGCCAGAAGAGAATGGCATAATATATTTAACGTAATGAAACAGAAGGGCCTTGAACCAAGTATACTGTATCCAGCACGATTATCATTTAAATATGATGGAGGGATTAAACAATTTCCAGACAAGCAAAAGCTGAGAGAGTTTGCCTCCCATAAACCACCTCTACAGGATATCTTAAATGGACTGCTCTAGAGGGAAGCACTCCTAAGGCTAATAAGATGTCACCAGAGAAAATAAAATGATAGCAAAGAAAGCAGACCATCCAAATACTAACCAAAGGCAAAGAATAAAACACCAAGTATATAAAGAATGGAGGAGGAAGAATAAGAAGGGAGAGAAATAAAGAAACATCAGATGGTGTTTACAATAACTTAACAAGAAAGTTAAGTTAGATTGTTAGATAGTAAAGAAGCAACCCTTGAACCTTTGGTAACCACGAATCTAAAGCCAGCAATGGCAATAAGTACATATCTATCGATAATCACCCTAAATGTAAAAGGACTGAATGCACCAATCAAAAGACACAGAGTAATAGAATGGATAAAAAAGCAAGACCCATCTATATGCTGCTTACAAGAGACTCACCTCAAACACAAAGATATCCCCAGACTAAAAGTGAAGGGATGGAAAAAGATATTTCATGCAAACAACAAGGAGGAAAAAGCAGGTGTACCAGTACTTGTATCAGAAAAAATAGACTTAAAAATGAAGAAAGTAGCAAGAGATAAAAAAGGACATTACATAATGATAAAGGGGTCAGTCCAACAAGAAGATATAACCATTATAAATACATATGCACCCAACACAGGAGTGACAGCATATGTGAAACAAATACTAACACAGTTAAAGGAGGAAATAGACAGCAATGCATTCATCTTAGGAGACTTCAACACACCACTCACTCCAGAGGACAGATCAACCAGACAGAAAATAAGTAAAGACACAGAGGCACTGAACAACACACTAGAACAAATGGACCTAACAGACATCTACAGAACTCTACACCCAAAAGCAACAGGATACACATTCTTCTCAAGTGCACATGGAACATTTTCCAGAATAGACCACATACTAGGCCACAAAAAGAACCTCAGTAAAGTCAAAAATATTGAAATTCTACCAACCAACTTCTCAGATCACAAAGATATAAAACTAAAAATAAATTTTAGAAAGAAACCAAAAAGGCTCACAAATACATGGAGACTTAACAACATTCTCCTAATTAATCAGTGGGTTAATGAACAAATCAAAACAGAAATCAAAGAATATATGGAGACTAATGACAACAACAACACAAAGCCACAACTTCTGTGGGACGCAGCAAAGGCAGTTCTAAGAGGAAAGTATATTGCAATCCAGGCCTATTTAAAGAAGGAAGAACATTCCCAAATGAATAGTCTAAAGACACAATTACTGAAATTGGAAAAGAAGAACAAATGAGGCCCAAAGTCACCAGAAGGAGGGACATAATAAAGATTAGAGAAGAAATAAATAAAATTGAGAAGAATAAAACAATAGAAAAAATCAATAAAACAAAGAGCTGGTTCTTTGAAAAAATAAACAAAATAGATAAAGTCCTAGCCAGACTTATTAAGAGAAAAAGAGAATCTACACACATAAACAGAATCAGAAAGGAGAAAGGAAAAATCACAACAGACCCCACAGAAATACAAAGAATTATAAGAGAATATTATGAGAATCTATATGCTAACAAGCTGGAAAACCTAAAAGAAATGGACAACTTCTTAGAAAAATACAACCTTCCAAGAAACAGAAAAACTAAACAGACCAATCACCAGCAACGAAATTGAAGCGGTAATCAAAAAATTACCCAAGAACAAAACCCCTGGGCCTGATGGATTCACCTCTGAATTCTACCAGACATATAGAGAAGAAATAACACCCATTCTCATTAAAGTTTTCCAAACAATAGAAGAGGAGGGAATACTTCCAAACTCATTCTATGAAGCCAGCATCCCTCTAATACCAAAACCTGGCAAAGACCTCACCAAAAAAGAAAATTACAGACCAATATCCCTGATGAACGTGGATGCAAAAATACTCAAAAAATATTAGCAAACCGAATTCAGAAATACATCAAGAGGATCATACACCATGATCAAGTGGGATTCATCCCAGGGATGCAAGGATGGTACAACATTCATCGAAAATCCATCAACATCATCCACCACATCAACAAAAAGAAGAACAAAACCACATGATCATCTCCACAGATGCTGAAAAAGTATTTGACAAAATTCAGCATCCATTCATGATTAAAACTGTCATCAAAATGGGTATAGAGGGCAAGTACTTCAACATCATAAAGGCCATATATGACAAACCCACAGCTAACATCATACTTAACAGCGAGAAGCTGAAAGCTTTTCACCTAATATCAGGAACAAGACAGGGATGCCCACTCTCTCTACTGTTATTTAACATAGTACTGCAGGTCCTAGCCACAGCAATCAGACAAAACAAAGAAATACAAGGCATCCAGATTGGTAAAAAAGAAGTCAAATTGTCACTATTTGCAGATGACATGATATTGTACATAAAAAACCCTAAAGACTCCACTCCAAAACTACTGGAACTAATATCTGAATTCAGCAAAGTTGCAGGATACAAAATTAACACACAGAAATCTGTTGCTTTCCTATACACTAACGATGAGCTAACAGAAAGAGAAATCAGGAAAACAATTCCATTCACAATTGCAACAAAAAGAATAAAATACCTAGGAATAAACCTAACGAAGGAAGTGAAAGACCTGTACTGTGAAAACTACAAGACACTCCTAAGAGAAATTAAAGAGGACACTAACAAATGGAAGTGCATCCCATGCTCTTGGCTAGGAAGAATAAATATTGTCAAAATGGCTATACTACCTAAAGCAATCTACAGATTCAACCCAATCCCTATCAAACTACCAACAGCTTTCTTCAATGAACTGGAACAAATAATTCTAAAATTCATATGGAACCACAAAAGACCCCGAATAGCCAAAGCAATCCTGAGAAGGAGGAATAAAACAGGGGGAATTACACTCCCTGACTTCAAGCTCTACTACAAAGCCACAGTAATCAAGACAATTTGGTATTGGCACAAAAACAGACCCACAGACCAGTGGAACAGAATAGAAAATCCAAACATTAACCCAAACATATACAGTCAATTAATATTTGATAAAGGAACCTTGGATGTACAATGGGGAGATGACAGCCTCTTCAGCAGCTGGTGTTGGAAAAACTGGACAGCTACATGTAAGAGAATGAAACTGGACTACTGTCTAACCCCATACACAAAGGTAAACTCAAGGTGGGTCAAAGACCTGAAGGTAAGTCATGAAACCATAAAACTCTTAGAAAAAAACATAGGCAAAATCTCTTGGACATAAACATGAGCAACTTCTTCATGAACATATCTCCCTGGGCAAGGGAAGCAAAAGCAAAGTGAACAAGTGGGACTATATCAAACTAAAAAGCTTCTGTACAGCAAAGGACACCATTAGTAGAACAAAAAGACATCCTACAGTATGGGAGAATATATTCATAAATGACATATCCGAGAAGGGGTTGACATCCAAAATATATAAAGAACTCACACACCTCACCAAACAAAAAGCAAATAATCCAATTAAGAAATGGGCAGAGGACATGAATAGACAGTTCTCTAAAGAAGAAATTCAGATGGCCAACAGGCACATGAAAAGATGCTCCACATTGCTAATCATCAGAGAAATGCAGGTTAAAACCACAATGAGATATCACCGCACACCAGTGAGGATGGCCAACATCCAAAACACAAACAAAAGCAAATGTTGGTGATGATGTGGAGAAAAGGGAACCTTCCTACACTGCTGGTGGGAATTTAAATTAGTTCAACCATTGTGGAAAGCAGTATGGAGGTTCCTCAAAAAACTCAAAATAGAAATACCATTTGACCCAGGAATCCCACTCCTAGGAATTTACCCTAAGAATACAGCAGCCCAATTTGAAAAAGACAGATGCACCCCTCTGTTTATTGCGGCACTATTTACAATAGCCAAGAAATGGAAGCTACCTAAGTGTCCATCAGTAGATGAATGGATAAAGAAGAGGTGGTACATATACACAATGGAATATTATTCAGCCATAAGAAGAAAACAGATCCTACCATTTGCAACAACATGGATGGAGCTAGAGGGTATTATGCTCAGTGAAATAAGCCAAGCGGAAAAAGACAAGTATCAAATGATTTCACTTATATGTGGAGTATAAGAACAAAGGAAAAAACTGAAGGAACAAAATAGCAGCAGACTCACAGAACCCAAGAACGAACTAATAGTTACCAAAGGGAAAGGGACTGGGGAGGATGGGTGGGAAGGGTGGGACAAGGGGGAAAAAGGGGCATTACGACTAGCAGACGTAATGTTGGGGGGGGCCTGGGGAGGGCTGTACAACTCAGAGAAGACAAGTAGTGATTCTATAGCATCTCACTACGCTAAGAGATAGTGACTGTAATGGGGTTGGTGGGGGGGACCTGATGAAGGGGTAGTTTAATAACCACAATATTGCACATGTAATTGTAGATTAAGTATACCAAAAAAAAAAAGGAACCCGAGCCAAAAAATAAAAACACTTGGAAATTAATTTAGGAGCCATAGTTAGCATTTTAGGAGAAGGAAATAGAATAAGAGACAAGAGAATGTGCAGAACAGATGGCAAAAATAGAGCATTTTATAGCCACGTGCAATGCAGACTGTTAATACCCAATATACTTAACTCTGGCCACACAACTTGACTTCTTTGCGGAATAAGATGCATTATTGGAAAGTGGGGCATAAAAAAATTGGTTCAAATGAAGGAAAGCATCATATGTTTGGTTTACATTTTAGGACATTTTAAACTGCCTTTCACATAAATAGAAAATAATTAACACAAATATATATTCCCCAAGCAATAAGCATGACATGCAGAGATTAAATTCTTTTAATTCAAATTTACTACTGAAAGATCAACATGGGCTCTGCGCTGCACACTCAGTTATTCTTTATTGAATTTAACTTAGAAGGTGTGTGTCTCCTCTTTTCTATCTGAAAATATCATTCAAATTTTTTCTGTAAAGTGAGTATGCATTTGGGAGACCTTGTTCCCCAGCAAACTCTCAAAGGGGTCTACTTGCAAACTTATGCTCCATCACTGAAGAAAAAAATATAAAGTTATCTCTAGACTTAGCAGTCTCTGGCTAGGAAAACAGTTACTCTGGAGACATGTCATTCTCCTCTCCTCACTGCCCAGCACATAATGGCTGCTAAACAGAAATAAAGTCAAGTTCCAGCTCTCTCCAGATGGTTTAGGATATTTTATAAACAGGAAACATGGAAAGCAGAGGTAAAGATGTGTGCAATTCCTATAAAACATATGAGCTACCCTCACTAATTTGGGTCAAAAAAGAATATTCTATAGAGACTCATTTTTATGCTTCTACTCTGGCTAAGTTACTAAGTAGCCTTTGAATGGAGAAGAAATCCAACAGAATTTTAAGATCTGGCACACTTTCTTTTCATATGTACCTTTTGTGGAAAATTTAAAGGGGAGGATAAAGAGAGAACTGTAATCTCCCCCACACTTTTATTTCAAAAACAAAACCCTCTGCTAATGATTTAAAGAGTTCATACATTGTATACTAGAAAGAAGATTCACCTGGTGAAAGAAGAGGTTGTCATTCTGATTTTTCCACCATAATTGTATGATCTTAGCCAAGTCACTGAAATTCCAAAAAATGCCATCTCTTCATCTACCAAGTGACAGTTTGATCTAGATCCCTTCCAGCTCTAATATTCTTGATTCTCAGGCAATTTTATATTGCTTCTAACTATACAACTCTCCTCCCAAGTTTTCCCTTTGTCGATTAACACCAGACAGTGAATAGCACAGCACCTTTTCTACCTACAAGCAAATTATTGTTTAAAGGCAGCTCATGAGTCCTTGTGCCCTGAAGCCCAAAGGGAAGTTATCAGTGCATTTAATGTGCCCACATCTGTGTCATCTGTATAAAGTTAAGCTTTAAGAAAGTTCTGTGCAATTTTAAGAACAGTGCGAAAATAGGAACATTCCTCTAAAAACAAGAATAGCGCAATCGAGCCCTGAAAAGAATTAAATATGTTACCAAGCTTCAGTAATTAACAGATAGATAGGGAGATGGGAACAGAGAGAATCCAAAAATAAATCCGTAGACAGATAAGCGTTTGGTTGGAATAAGGGTGGCTTTGCATATCAGTGGGGACAAGATTCATGTATGTCCCTGTCAACAAGTAGCTATTGAGGGAAAAATAAGTTGGATCTCTAACTCCCTATCTATAAGGAAAGGAACTCCAGATGTGTGAAAGATTTCAACATCTTTTAGATGAAAACTTTATAAGAGAATTAGAAGCAATCTTGGGGGACTGTTTTATTATCCCAAAGTGGAAAAGGCCTTTGTAAGAAAGACTCAAAATCCAGAAGCCATTTAAAAAGGGGAGAAAGGATTCAACTACCTTAAATTCTTTTCAAATGTCTACATTAAAAAAAAAAACATAAAGTAAAAGAAGAAATTATTTCTAAGTCTATTTCACCAAGTAAGAGAAAAACAACCTTGTCTTGTGGTAGTGCTGAGGTTTGTGGAATTATGCTTCACATAGGCCGAGGGCTTTGCTGCATCTGAGCAAGTGGCCGAGCCTCCACTTTTGCACTTAAGAAATAGAGATGACAGTAATAACTTCAGAGCTTGTTGCTGGGGTTACATGTGATAATACATGACATAGAATGTTCCCAACCTGTGGAGTAGCCAGTACGGATTCAGTACTTCAGGTGGCCCTTGCCCCACTTGTCAGTATCAAAACACAGTACGAGAAGAGGTGCTTTGAACGTGGAGAAAAGGAACGATCACTCCCAACTGAGAAACAAAGGCAGGCTCCCAAGCACAAAGCATGGGATGGACCATCAGAGAAGGAAATCGCATGCCCAGGCAGGAGCAGGCCCCCAGGGAGCACACAGCAGCTCCAAACGGGTGCCGCGGGCACAGTGCGAGCCACGGCATGTTAGCTGTGAGACATCCCCAGACGCAGCCATTTAGTGCCCTGTCATGTCTCCATTCGCAAATAGGAATTCTTTGCCTGTGCAGTCTATATTTGGTCCTTTAAATTGTGAAAAATTGTAGGCTCATCACAGTAAGATTGGTGCCAACCAGATGCCAGCTACGCAATTAGTCAGTTTTCTATAATCCCAGGGTAGTAGAGCTGGGATAAGAAAGAATAATCATGGCAATTTATTTAGCACCTATTCTCTGCCAGGCACTATACCCAGCATTTCCCCTCCATAGCCAATCAAATATTTATGAAGCTCCCCTATGGTCTACTGGAGTCCCAGGTGCTGGGATAATTGTCCCTGACCTGTGCTCAGAGCATAGAGGTATCCATGGACCAGTAAAGAGGCAACTATAGCTCAAGGTGAGGAGTGCTGAGAGGGGCTGCCTAGCGGGCACCTAACTGAATCTGGGCTCAGCAGACACTTCTGAAAGGAGGTGCTCCAGCCTGAGGGCCGAGGGGGGAGAGGGACCGGTCGGGGACCTCAGTAGAGGGGACTGCATCTGAAAGGGAGCACTCATGAGGGCCAGCGAGTCAGCCCCTTAGTCTGGCTGGAGCAATGAGTTCAGGGTGAGGCTGGAGGGACAGTGGGGCATGGGATGTCACAGGCTCCATTTCAAGAGCAGTAGGAAGCTAATAGAACATTGCAAAAAATGGAAGGGCATATTAAAAATTGTGTTCTTGAAAGATCACTCTAAGGGCAAAGTAGGCAGTGAATGGGTGGGGATGGGGAGACACAGGTAGTCCTTGAGCTGGAGACATGAATGTCATTGAGACAGGCAGGGATGGGGTCAGGAATAGGGTTTGCGACAAAGAAGGGAGAACTAAGGATAAAGCCTTGGCCTCTGCTTTGAACAATTAGGTGGATATTGGGATAAAAATTACCTGAGAGGCAAGATTCACTTAATTCTCACAGTCACATTATGAGACAGAAATTATTATTCGCATTCTATGGATGAGAAAGCCGAGGCTCAGAGAGTTTAAGCTAAAAGTGCAAGATCACACAGCAATCAAACCAGTGACCACGGAGTTAATGTTCTTTCTACTTCACCATGCTAAGAAGACCATTCCAGGCCCCGTGGCTTGGCCTCTTCCTCCTACTGGGAGGTATTGAAAGCTCTGGGAAGGCATGTATCACTCACCAGGGTCACATTGAGTTACTGGAAAGCAGACTCTCCCTGGAACCTCAGACTCCTGGGACCCACAGCGTCCCTCTAATACCCTTGATCACTGGTGCTTATCTCTGTAGCCAAAGAGATAGATGGGAAGGCAGTGGGCAGCCTGGAGGTCAAGGGTATGTGCCGGAAGGGGTAGTGGGTACAGGTGCAGCTGGGGGATGCCAGGTCTCCCCAACCACATCTTCTCTCTACGCTCCCTCACAGGCAGGCATCAGTCATTCCAGCCGACCTACTGAGTATCTCGCTATTAAATGCCTCATGCTAATTCTGGTCTCCTACCAGGCTTATTCTGAGCTCACTTCTTTGCTCCGCCATGCTAACAACAGCTCTGAAATACAGTCTCTCTGAGGCTGGGCAGATGCATGTCAATCCTTCCACTCGCTCTTGCCTACGAGGAAGAGCAAGATTTAAGAACGATAGCTTTGGAATAAGACCGACTAGATCCAAATCCTGGCTTTGCCACCCCTAACTTGGTGACCTTAGGCAGTTCTTAACATGGGGCAGTATTTTATATGGATTTTAAAACATGTCTCACAGTCCCTCCCACATAACAAGCATTCAATAAATGGTGACTGTTATATTCATTAAGCTATACGATGCACATGTGTATTATACATTACTATATGTTTAGATGCTGCAGATATTATTTACATTCATATTTTACTATCACATGTATTAGGACTTGTATTAATTTTGATAGAATTGGCTGCTTTGAAAGGAAACAGGCAGAGTCACAGGGTCTGAAGGGTGGGAGGAAGCGTGGTGCCTGCCTGGGCCTTAGTGGCTAACAGGCTGAAGTCTGGTGTTTAGGAAGGCCTAGGAGCCCCCAGGTTGCCCCCCTCCACGACCTCATCAACATCCACTCCACCTCCCAGGCCTCACTCCTCAGCGTTCATCCCACTTCACCCCTCAGCCAGTCACTCCGGGGCTGAGTACCTTGCCTTGCCTCTTCCTGAAACTATGGAACTTCTCTCAGTTCCTCCAAATCTCTCTGCACCCCAGAAGTCACCCCGGTGGCCACACACAAGCTCAGGGTGGCCCCATGACTTGGCTGTTTCTTTCTCACGTCCTCTGCTTCCTCACCTGTGACCTCACCAGACGGTGCCGAGCACTAACCATAAAACTCCTATAGACCCATTCTCCACACATGATGGGTATCAGCAAACGTTAAACTCGTCTTGTTAATGAATCTAATCTCGTCTAAAGACCAGGTTTGTCTTTCAGAAGCCGTGAGGATTTATTATGCATGTTAAAAATGGCAATAACTTGCTCATGCTGACATTGTTTTTCTCCCAAATGAAGTAAAGGAACTCTCACTCAACATTAACTAGAACTTTCTATCTCTCATGAACATCAGTTGAGCTTTCAGCTTGCAGCAGTGCAGGGCTGCTGGCAGCAGGGGAACAGGGTTCTCATCCCAGCTCCATTCCCAGCTAACAGATCTGAACTGATGTATTTAACCTCTCTGGATCTCACTTTATCCATTTTCTGAGTGAGGGGTGGGACGAAAAATGGCCTGTCCTATCAGTACAAGTGTCTTTCATTAAAGACAGGACTCTACAGACAGTCAAGGCCATACGGCCCTAGCACACAGTGGGATCTGCACAAATGCTTACTGAGTATGCAACCAAATCTCAGTGGGTAGATCTGTAACAGAGAGATGAAATGATTTTGCCAAGATCAAGGACCTCTTCAGTAGCGCCGCCAGGACTAAAATTCATAATCCAGTATTTAGTTTCATATTTAGCAGTCTCTAACTCACCACTTCTTGGCTCTAAAACCCCCAGTCAGAAGAAAATGGAAACAGGACAGTGCATTTCCTTTAACATCAATTGCTTTGTTATCTCTGAGCACTATTTAGTTCTGTTTCCATAGCTCCTGGAGAACATTGACTTTTTGATCAGACATAAATCTTAATTCTCTCTGTCCCTTTTCTAAAACAATTGCAAAGTAACCATTTCATTGCTCTCGTATTTCTTTATAATCTGAAATAAGCCCTTGAAAACCAATTTGGCAAAGACATGCTATCTTTTATCTATATTGTGTTCAGTGATTTGAAAACTCCTTATTGAGACAGCTTTTGCAATATTCATTTTTTATTTCTTCAAGCTCTAACTTTTTTCTCCCCTCTGCTCCTGATAATTTCCATAGCTGTCTAAGGCCTCCTTCTTTATGGTTCTTTTGTATTCTGTAAGCATCCCACGTGTGTGCTAAGTTGTTCTCCATTTCCCTTCTCTGCCAGATGGGTCTCTACAGTTCCTTTATACCATTGTTATAAACACTAGTAGTCTGACTTCTCTATTGCATCTCTCTACCTAGTTTTGTGTTTAGACAGATGTGTTTTCGCTTTGTTGCCCTGAAACCTTGAGTGGACCGTGACATGATACTTCCCTAACAAGGCAACTTACTTTTTTTCTGGGATTAGCTTGGCAATCCATGAACCGTGTTCCTAAAGCAGTAAGAAGGAAATTGTATTAAGCAGTCCCACTATTTGGGCAATTTATTTTCCTTTTTCATATTTATTCTCATCTTAAAAGAGCTAAAAATGAAGTAGCTACCTGTTACTGAAACTAAATTACTTTCCCCATTTTACCAAATTCTTTTTCATTTGATTTATTTTGTCTTGAATCTTCAGGATCTCTCTTGAAATTAAGCAGGTCATGAGATCCAAGTCTTGTAGCCATAAGTGCTGTAGCCCTAACACAATGGACCAGTGGCTTCCACTGCCCATCTGCTACTTAGGCTCTCCACCAAGACCAAATGCTATAAGAATGGGGCTGGCCATACCCAGTTTGTATGGAGTTCTGTAGAAGCCAGCAACCTATCTGGGAGATCATTCTGAGAAGAGAGGATTTTCAACAGTAATCCCTAGTTTTTTAAGATAAGAAAAAACCAGAGGACCAGAAAGTCTGGTTTGAAGTAAAAGCATATAAATCATTGGCATATACTGAGTTGGGGAGCATTAGGATAGCCACATGTGGGAAGCATTAGGTAGGAAGCTTAGGACAGAGATGGGGTGGGACATACAGACATACGGATGGATTATGAAACAGAGGATAATTGAACTAGGGGAGAGATGCTGGGGATGGGAAGCTATGAAAGCACCCTGAGGACCACCAATATTTCTTGAAGGAATGGATATTCCAATGGAAATCAAAAAGGAACAATCTGAGAAATAGAGGTAAAATCAGAAGAATATAATATCACAGAGAAAAACAGAAGAAGGTGAATCAAGAAAGAGAGCATAGTTAAGAATGAAAAATGCTGCAGGAACATCAACATAAAGGCTAAAAAAGTATCCCTTGGATTTTTATTGAGATATAATTTGCATACCATAAAATTCACCCTCTTAAAGTTTATAATTCAGTGATTTTTTTGCAACCATTACCACAGTCTAATCTGTTGGTGGTGAACTTCTGCACCACCCCCAACGAAACCTCATACCTATTAGCAATCAGTTCCCATTGCCCCACCCCCTGCCCTGGGTAATCTCTTTCTGTCTCTATGGATTTTCCTTTTCTGGATGTTTCATGTACATGGACTTATACAAAATGTGGCCATTTGTGTCTGGCTTCATTCATTTAGCATATTTTCAGGATCCATCCATGTAGTAGGATATATCAATATCTGATTCCTTTTTATGGCTGAATAATATTCCTTTGTACACCAACTGATTTTTACAGCAAGGCTGTTCCTTCACTCTCAAAAAGATGTGAAAAACCTCTAGGGGGGTAGAAAAGAAAGAAATAAGGACATTTCTTCCTCCTCCCTGTATCTATTTCAGTTATCTGCCGTGGGAAGCTCTGTTCCCCACTGCCTATTAAGGTGGGGTCTGCAAAGCAGTGTTTATCACCATCACATCAGAAGTGAGCAGAGACAGAAGGCCATTCACAGACTTCTGAAAGCACATATAATGTACTTTTTATATACTATCCTGTTGAGAGACATTATCCTGCTGATAGACTTTTAGATTACTTCAGATTCAGGTTTATTAGGAATAAAACCACTATTAATATTCAGATACAAGTCTTTTCATGGACATATGTTTTCATTTCCCTCGTGTAAATACCTAGCAGTAGAATTGTTGGACCATAAATAGTGGTACATTTAATTTGGTAGGAAATTAACTGGCATAAGATTTTGCAAAGTAGTTGCAGGATTGTATCCTCCCACAGCAACGCAGGAAAATTCTAGTTGCTTTACATCTTTATCAACAGCTGGTATTGTCAGTTTTGTCATTTTAGTGGAGTGGTATCTTGCGGTGATTTTAATTTGCATTTCCCTGATAACTAATGATGTTGAGGATCTTTTTGTGTGCTTATCGGACATTTTTAGTCTTCATTTCCTTACGTATCATTCAAGTCTTTGACCCACTTTTTAAAGAATTATTTCTCTTCTTATTACTGAGTTCTGGATACTAGACAATTTTCACATACGCATAAAATGAATACTTTTGCCCAGTCTATATCTTGCCTTTTCACTGTCTTCATGGTGTCCTTATAAAGAACTTTTTCATTTTGACAGACTCCAGTTTGAATTTTTCCTTTTAATTTGCTAGTGTTTTGTGTCTAAGAAATATTTGCCTACCTCAAGTTAATGAAGTCCTTCTCTTATTTCTTGTTTTCTTGTTAGCCTCTACATTTAGGGTGATGATATACATCAAATTAATTTTAAATATAGTGGGAGGTCTGGGTTGCAGAGCATTTTTTTAAACCAGTTAAACCAACTCTAATTCTTGAAAAGATTTTCTTTATCCACATTCAATTACTTTGTCACCATTGCTGCAAATCCGTCGAACACATGTATGTAAATCTATTCTTGAACTCTATTCTATATGTGTATCCAATATCTCACTGTCTTGAGGTAAGTCTTAAAAAAGGTAGTTTAGATCTTTCAACTTTGGTTTTCTTTTTCAAAATCATTTTGTGTTTCTATATAGATTTTAAAATCAGATTATGGGTTTTTGCTCATCCTACCCTTTCAAAGTCTGCTGGAGTTTTTCTGTTGGGATTGTGTGGAAGCTATGAATCAATTTGGGGAGAGTTGATATCTTACCAATATTGAGTTTTCCATAACAGGAACATGGTATACCTTTCTATGTATGTGAGTTCCAATTACTCACAGCAATGTTTTATGACATTGTGGTCTTATACATGTAACATACATTTACTTTTGAAATGTTTATAAAAGATGAAAAGCTAGCTTGTAAAACATTGGCAATAACTTTTAAAGTGTTTTAAGTATCGATAAGTTAGTAAGCAAAATCTTTGCTAGAACAGACAATTCACAAAATTAAAATTCATAAAATGTGCTAGGTAAAGATAAGGAGTTATAAAGTAGAGCATGTGTGTGCTAAACATAGGTAAAAATTAGGGGGGATGGAGCAGAGAACACCTAATATTCATGCAGCACCTGGATACTAAATATTCATAATACACTAAATACACTGGAGGTACTAAATATTTATGATATATAAAATATGTATAAGCTATATATGGTACTAAATATACAAGAACCTCAAAATATTCAGAATACATGAAATATTCATGAGCACTCAGTACTCAAGAACTCTTAATTCACCACTCATTGGTAACATCCATTGTAACCTCAAAAAAAAAGAAACTCATAACTGTTCAACAAACTAACAGCAAGCTATACCTATAGCCAGGTTTTATTGTGCCTACATATCTCTGATGAGCAAGGGTATGTCACTGGCGCAGGACATACTTTTTTGTGAGTTGTCTTGCTTAAACCTCAGTTCTTGTCCTCATAACCACATCATAAGGGGGGAAAGCTGATAAGGCACAAAGACAGGACAAGTGAACATAACATAGCCCAGAATTAGGCAAATGTGTCCCTTCCACCACCTGCAGTCTTTCTAAAGTGTGCTAAAATACCCATTGTCTTCTTTTGCTTTATGCTGTTAACTGATTGAATGAACAGTGGGATTCGTGATTTTTTTTCTTTTTTTAAGACAATTGCTTTAGAGAAGTTTAGGTTCACAGAAAAATTGAGGGGAAGGTACAGAGATTTCCCATATGCCTGTCCCCATATATGTTAGCCTCCCCATTTCAACATCCCGCACCAGAGTGGAACATTTGTTACAGTTTCTGAGCCTGTATTGACACATTGTTATCACCCAAAGTCCATAGTTTATATTGCAGTTCACTCTTGGTGTTACCTTTTCTATGGGCTTGGAATATATGTATATGTAATGACATATATCCATCATTACGGTATCTACAGAGTATTTTCACTGCCCGGAAATCCACCTAGTCATTGCTTCCCCTGCACCACTCCCTGGCAATTGCCAATCTTTTTTCTGTCTACATTGTTTTGCCTTTTTCAGAATGTCATAGAGTAGGAATCATACAGTACAGAGCTTTTCAGATGGTCTTCTTTTATTTAGTAATATGCATTTATGTTTCCTTCATGTTTTTTCAGAGCTTGAGAGCTCATTTCTTTACCACTGAATCCCTTTGTCTGCATGCACCACTGTCTGTTTATCCATTCACCTTCTAAAAGACATCTTGGTTGCTCCTAATTTTTGGCAGTTATGAATAAAGCTGCTGGAAACATCCACATGCAGCTTTTTGTGCGGACATAGCTTTCAGTCCACTTGGGTAAACACCAAGAAGTATTATTATTGGATAATGTGGTAAAAGTACGTTTAGTTGTGTTAGAAATGGCCAAACTGTCTACCATCTTGCATTCACCAGCAATGAATGAGAATTCCTGTTTTTCCCTGCCGGCAATTGGTGGTGTCAGTGTTCCAAATTTTGGGCATTCTTATAGATGTGTAATGGTCTTTTTTTTTAATTTCTTGTTTTAATTTGCATTCCTCTGATGACGTATGAAATGGAACACCTTTTCATGATTATTTCCTATCCGTATTTTTTTTAATCATGAGGTGTCATTAAGGTTTTTGGCCCATTATTTAATTGGGTTTTTTTTTTATTGTTGAGTTTTAAGTGTTCTTTTATATTTTCCATAACAATCCTTTTTCAGATATGTCTTTTGCAAATATTTTCTCCCAGTCTATGGCTCGTCTTCTCATTCTCTTGATATTGTCTACTACAGAGCAAAAGTTTTCATTAATGATGTCTGGCTTACCAATTCTTTCTTTTATGGATTATGATTAGGATTTTATCTAAAGATTCTTCAACATACCAAGGTCATCTAGGTTTTCTCCTGCTATCTTCTAGGTTTTACAGTTTTGAAGTTTATATTTATGTCTGTGATCCATTTTGAGTTAATTTTTGTGAAGGGCAAAAGATCTGTGTCTAGGTTAATTTTTTTTTTTTTGCATGTGGATATCTAGTTGTTCTAGCTCTATATGCTGAAAAGACTCTTTGCTCCATTGTATTGCTTTTGCTTCTTTGTCAAAGATCAGTTGACTATATTTATGTGGACCTATTTCTGGACCTTCTTCTATTTTATTGATCTAATTGTCAATTTTTTACCAATACCACACTGTCTTGGTTACTATAGCTTTATAGTAAGTCTTAAAGGAGAGTAATATCAGTCCTCTAACTTTATTCTTCTTCAACATTATATTGGCTATCCTGGGTCTTTTGTCTCTCCTTCTAAACTTTAGAATTAATTTATCAGTATTTACAAAATTACTTACTGGGACTTTTATTGGGATGGCATTGAATCTATAGATCAAGTTAGGAAAAACCGACATTTTGACAATATTCAGTCTTCCTATCCATGACCATAGAATAGCTCTCCATTTATTTTGTTCTTTGGTTTCTTTCATCAGAGTTTTGTAGTTTTCCTCATAGAGATCTTGTACATATTTTGTTGGATTTACACCTAAGTGTTTTGTTTTTGGAGTGCTAATGTAAATGGTTTTGTGATTTTTATTTCAAATTCCACTTTTTTTTACTGTATATAGGACAGTTATTGACTTTTATATGTCAACCTTATATCCTGAAATCTTGCTACAACAGCTTATTAGTTCCATAAGTTTTTTTATTGAGTTTTTCAGATTTTTTTGCATAGATTATCATGTCATTTGCAAACAAAGAGTTTTATTTCTTCTATCCCAATCTGTTGGAAGATATTGCAGATAGAGTTCCAGACCACTTGAATAAAGCAAATATCACAATAAGGTGAGCCACAGCTTTGGTTTCCCAGTACATACAAAAGTTGTGTTTACACTATACTAAAGTCTTAAGTGTGCAATAGCATTATGTTTAAAACAATCAATGTGTATACTTTAACTTAAAAATACGTCATTGCTAAAAATGGTAACCTTCATTTGAACTTTCAGTGAGTCATATGTATCACTTATCACCATAACAAGCATAATAATATAATAATGATAGTTTTAAATATTGTGAAAATTACCAAAATGTGACACAGAGACAATAAGTGAATAGATGTTATTGAAAAGATGATGCTGCTTGACTTGCTCAGTGCAGGGTTGCCACTTAACAATTTGTAAAAAATGCAATATCTATAAAAATTAAATGAAGTATGCCTATATTTCCTTTTCTTGTCTTATTGCATTAGCTAGAACTTCCAGTAAGATGTTTAAAGGAGTGGTGAGAGGTGAAACCCTTGCCTTGCACTTGATTTTAATGGAAAAAGCATTGAGCTTCTCACCATTAACTATGATGTTAGCTATATATCTTTTGTAGATATTCTTTACTAAGTTGAGGAAGTTCACCTCTTCCTAGACAAGAGCTTTTGTCATGAATAGGTGTTGGGTTTTGACAAATGTTTTTTATGCATCTATTGATATGATCATGTGATTTTTCTTATTTAGCCTGTTGATGGGATGGATTACATCAATTTATTTCCAAATGTTGAACTGGCCTTGCATTCCTTGGAAATATCCCACTTGGTTGAGTTTTATACATCTTTTTATATGTGGTTGGATGCAGTTTGCTAATATTTCATTGTGGGTTTTTGCATCTATGTTCATGAGAGATATTAGTCTGTAGTTTTCTTTTCTTGTAATGTTCTTGCATGGCATTGGTATTAGGGTGACACTGTCCTCATAGAATAAGTTAAGAAGTGTTCCCTCTGCTTCAATCCTCTGAAAAAGATTATAGATAATTGATATAATTTCTTACTTAAATGTTTGACAGAATTCAACAGTGAAGCCATCTGGGAATGGTGCATTCTATTTAGGAAAATTATTAATTATTGATTCAATTTCTTTAATAGATAGAGGTCTATTTCCATGGTCTATTTCTTCTTTTGTGAGTTTTAGTAAATTGTGTCTTTCAAGGAATTTTATCTCTATTTTATGAGATTTGACAACATACCTCTAACTAAGACTTGAGTTATAGATGTCCCCTCTTTCATTTCTGATATTAATAATTTGCACCCCCCTTTTTTTTAGTTAGTCTGGCTAAAGACTTGTAAATTTTGTTGACCTTTTCAAATAACTGGCTGTTGTTTTCCTTGATCTTCTCTATTGCTTTCCTATTTTCAATTTTACTGATTTCTGCTCAAATTCCTATTATTTCTTTTCTTCTGCTTACTTTGGTTGCAATTTTCCCTTTTTCTAGTTTCTTAAGGCGGATACTGAGATGACTGATTTCAGATCTTTCTTTTCTAATTTATACATTCAATGCTATAAATTTCCCTCTAAGCACTGTTTTCACTGCATCCCAGAAATTTTGATAAGTTGTCTTTTCATTTTCATTTAGCTCAAAATAATTTTTCTCTTGAGATTTTTTCTTTGACCCAAGTATTAGTTAGAGGTATGTTGCCTAATCTCCAAGTACTTTTCTAGTTATCTTTCTGTTATTTACTTCCAGTTTAATTCCACTGTGGTCTGAGAGCAGATATGGTATGATTTAAATTTGTTATGATGTTTTTTATACTCCAGAATGTGGCTTACCTTGGTGAGTGTTCCAAGTGAGCTTGAAAAAATATGTATTTGACTGCTTTCAGATGAAGTAGTCTATAAATGTTAATTATATTGAGAGTCTTGTCGAGTTCAATTACGTCCTTACTGATTTTCTTTTTTTTTAATATAATTTATTTTATTATCATTAATTTACAATTACATGTGCAATATTACGATTATTAAACTACCCCTTCATCAGGTCCCCCCCACCAACCCCATTACAGTCACTGTCCATCAGCGTAGTGAGATGCTATAGAATCACTACTTGTCTTCTCTGAGTTGTACTGCCCTCCCCGTGCCCCCACAACATTACATCTGCTAATCGTAATGCCCCTTTTTCCCTCTTATCCCTCCCTTCCCGCCCATTTTCCCCAGTCCCTTTCCCTTTGGTAACTATTAGTCCGTTCTTGGGTTCTGTGAGTCTGCTGCTGTTTTGTTCCTTCAGTATTTTTTCTTTGTTCTTATACTCCACATATGAGTGAAATCATTTGATACTTGTCTTTTTCGGCTTGGCTTATTTCACTGAGCATAATACCCTCTAGCTCCATCCATGTTGTTGCAAATGGTAGGATGTTTTCTTCTTATGGCTGAATAATATTCCATTGTGTATATGTACCACCTCTTCTTTATCCATTCATCTACTGATGGACACTTAGGTTGCTTCCATTTCTTGGCTATTGTAAATAGTGCTGCAATAAACATAGGGGTGCATCTGTCCTTTTCAAATTGGGCTGCTGCATTCTTAGGGTAAATTCCTAGGAGTGGAATTCCTGGGTCAAATGGTATTTCTATTTTGAGTTTTTTGAGGAACCTCCATACTGCTTTCCACAATGGTTGAACTAATTTGCAGTCCCACCAGCAGTGTAGGAGGGTTCCCTTTTCTCCACATCCTCGCCAACATTTGTTGTTGTTTGTGTTTTGGATGTTGGCCATCCTCACCGGTGTGAGGTGATATCTCATTGTGGTTTTAATCTGCATTTCTCTGATGATTAGCGATGTGGAGCATCTTTTCATGTGCCTGTTGGCCATCTGAATTTCTTCTTTGGAAAAGTGTCTATTCATGTCCTCTGCCCATTTCTTAATTGGATTATTTGCTTTCTGTTTGTTAAGGTGCATGAGTTCTTTATATATTTTCCTTACTGATTTTCTACATGCTGGTTTTGTCCATTTCTGATAGGGGGTTGTTGAAGTTTTCAACTATGATGGATTTATCTATTTCTCTGTGCAATTTTATTAGTTTTTTATTTCACTTAGTTTTATGGTCTATTGTTAGGTGCATACATGTAAGGATTGTTATGTCTTCTTAGAGAACTGACCCTTTTATCATTACATTTTTATATTGATCCCTTTATCATTATAAATACTTTTCTTTATCTCGGATAAATTTCCATGCTTTGAAGTCTGCTTTATCTGAATTAACATAGCTATTCTTGCTTTCTTTTGGGGTACTATTAGGATGGTATGTTTTTCTCCATTCATGTATTTTTAATCTGTGTGTCTTTACATATAAAGTGGGTTTCTTATGGACAACATATAGTTGGGTTTTATTTCTGATCCACTCTAACAAATTTGTCTTTTAATTGGTGATTTAGACTATTGATGTTCAAAGTGATTATTGATGTGGTTGGATCAGTATATACCATATTCATTGTTTTCCATTTAGTTCCCACGTTATTTTTTCTTATTTTTGTCTTCTACTATTTTTCTGCCTTTTGTAGTTTGTGCATTTTATGATTCCATTTTCTCTTTTTTTCTTAGCATAAAAGTTCTACTTAAAAAAAAACTTTTTTAGTGGTTGTCCTAGAATTGGCAATATACATTTACAGAAATTCAAGTCTACTGTCAAATAACACTATAACACTTCATGGGTAGTGTGATTATGTTTTAATAACAAAATAGTACTAACCCCTCTCTCCAATCCCATCCTTCCATCCTGCTGTCATTCACTTATATATAAAATACATAAGCATACATAATTAAGTACATTTTGCTATTATTTTCAACAAATTTATTAGGTCAATTAAAAATAAGAAAAAGTTTTTACTTTCACTTTTTCCTTCTTTAATGCTCTTCCTTTTTTTATGTACATCTGAGTTTCTGACCTATATTAATTTCCTTCTCTCTAAAGAACTTCTTTTAACATTTCTTGCAGGGTAGGTCTCCTGGCAACAAATGCCTTCAATTTTAGCTTGTCTGATAAAGTCTTTATTTCTCCTTCACTTTGAAGGATAATTTCACAGTGTATAAAATTCTAGGTTGTTGGTTTTCTTCTCTCAACACTTAAAATATATCATTCTTTACATTATTTTTGGAGAAGTCACATGTAATTCTTATCTTTTTACTCTATAGGAAAGGTCCCTCCCACCCCTGACTTCTATTATGATTTTTCTTTGACTTTGATTTTTTCTGGTTTGAACACTATATGCCTGGGTTTAGTAGGGTTTGTTTTTGTTTTGGGTTTTTTTTGGTATCTATCCTACTTGGTATTCGCTGGGTTTCCTGGATCTGTAAGTTGGTGTATGATGTTAATTTGGAGGATATTTTCCATCATTATTGTTTCAAATACTTCCACTGTTCATTCATTCCTCTCCCTCTGGTATTCTGGTATGCTTATGTTACACCTTTTGTAGTTGTCCCACAGTCATTGGGGAGTCTGCTCTGTTTTGTTTTGTTTTTTCAGTCTCTGTTCTCTTTTTTGGTTTTCCAAATCCTATTGATATATCCTCTAGGTAAGAATTTTTCCTCGGCTGTGTCCAGACTGCTAATGAGCCTATCAAAGGTGGTCTTCATATTTTTTATTGTTTTTTACCTCTAGCATTTATTTTAGGTTTTTTTCTTAGGATTTCCATCTCTCTACTTATCTTGTCCACCTGTTTCTGCATGCTGTCTACTTTATCCATTTGAACCTTTAGCATGTTGATCATAGTTGTCTTAAATTCTTGATCTGATAATTCCAATATCCCTGCCATGACTCTCTTGATGCTTGCTTTGTCTCTTCAAATTGCTTTTTGCCTTTTGGTATGTCTTATAGTTTTTTCTTAATAGCCAAGTATGATGTACCAGATAAAAGAAACTTCTGTAAATAGGCCTTTAATAATATGATGGTGAAGTGTAGAGGGTAGAGAAGCAGTCTACAGTCCTGTGAATAGGTCACAGTCCCCTAGAAAACCTATGCCTCTGGACTGTCAACTTCACAAGTGTTTCTCAGGTTTTTCTTCCCCCTTAAGTGGGACAGGATAACTACAGTAGGCTGGAATTGGATATTTCCCATCCTCTGAGTCAGTTAGGCTCAGATTAATTAGTTTCCCCTGAGGGCAGGCCTTGTTAAAAATTGAGTGCTCTGGCCTTTTCAAAACTGTTCTTTCCCCTCCACCCAGAAGCAGAAGGGTATTTTTCTCTTTTATCAACTGTAGGAACCTGGTTGTGCTCCTGATGTTGATTCTCATGATAGTGTGAGTTTTGAACTCTTAGACTTGTCCATAGTGAGCCTCCAGTTCATCATTTATAGTTCATTTTTTTCTACCTGTCACTGGTTCCTGCTGTGGTTTCTGCTTACAAGTCTCTATCCAGTGAGCCATGACTGCCTGTATTCCCCTTTCTGTGTCTCCAGTTTTGTAAGCAATGGTTTGCACTGTGTCCTCCCCTCTCTTAGGTATCCAATAGGAAATGTTGGTTTTTCCATCTGAACAGCTTTTGACTTGTTGTTAGGACTGAGGGGCACCTTCCAAACTCCTTACATGCAAAACTGGAAACTGGAAATCCCAGATTTTGTGATTTGGGCTTTAATTTAATGTCTTAATTTAGCCTAGAGTCTTTCTGTTCTATTACCTTTGTAATAGCCTGGAGATGTTTTCCCAAATGAAAGTATGTCTTTTGCTCATTTATTACGAAGTATTTAATGATTCTCAGTGTTATCATAAATTCAGTTTATTTCATTTTCCTATTAGTTGGAACTAGTATATAGAAATACAACTGACTTTTGTATATTTATTAGTGTCCTGTGATCTTGTTAAATGCACTTATTTATTCTGAAAGTTTTTTTCTTTTTCTGGTAGATTCTTTATGATTATATATACACACATACACACAATCATTGTATTATGTATATATACACAATAGTAATATATATATATATATATATACACACAATCACATCATCTGTAAATATAGTTTTACATTGTGCATTTCAATCTGTGTTCCCATTTTTTCCCTTGCCTATTTCACTGGCTAGAAAGTAGTGTTGAATAGAAGTTATGAGATTAGGCATCTTTGACTTGCTCCCTATCTTAGAGAGAAAGTGTTCAAGGCATCACCGCTCTAAAATGTTAGCCATAAAAAAGTTGAGAAATATATTTTCTGCTTCTACATGGCTGAGAATTTTTATCATGAAGGGGTGCTGAATTTTACTGAGTGGTTTTTCTACATCTATTGAGATGATCGTATAGTTTTTCTCTTTTCTATTATTATGATGAGTTAAGTTGATTGATATTTTTGAATTTTAAACCACCTTTGCATTCCTGTTTCAAAATTTGCCTCATGATGTATTGCAAGACTAGACTTTTAAAAATTTTGTCAAGGATTTTTGCATCCAATTTCATCAAGAATATTGGCCTGTAATTTTCTCTGCACCAACATGTTTGTAAAGTTTTGGTACCAGGATTATGATGACCTCATAAAATGAGTTAGGATATGTTTCTTCCCCTATTTTATGAAAGAGTTTATGTAATATTATTATCTCATCTTTCTTCTTTGTCAATTGATAAAACTTAATAGGTAAGGCACTGGGCCTGGAATTTTCTTTGTGGGAAGGCTTGTGACTATGAATTCAACTTATGTAATAACTACACAACCAGATTTTCTATTTCTTCTTGAGTTAGCTTTGGTTGTTTATGTTTTTCAAGGAATTTGTCTATTTATGTAATTATTAAATTTATTGGTATAAAGTTTTTCTTAATATTTCCTTATTATCCAGTTAATGTCTGTGGAATCTGTAGCGATATCCCCTTTTTCATTCCTAACATTGTTGATTTACGGTCCTTCTCCCTTTTCCTTGTAATTCTTGATTCACATTTATCATTTCTATTAATCTTTTCAAAGAACTTATTTTGATTTGTCAGTTTTCTCTGTTTCTGTTTTGTTTTGTTTTCTGGAAACATCTGATTTTAAATCTTTCTTCCTTCTTATACAGGCCTTTAAAGCTATAAATTTTACTCTAACCATTGCTTTAGATGCATCACATAAATTTTCCTATGTGCTTTCATTATCATTTCACTGAAAATATTTTCTAGTTTCTCCTTTGACTTCTTCCTTACCTGAGTTATTTTAAAATGTGTTATTTAATTTCTAAATATTCCAAATTAAATATTTAATTTGACTGATTTTTAAAAGATATTGCTATTGCCTTCTAACTCTGTTGTAGTAATAAAATGTGTAGTATTTCAATTTATTTTTATTAAGATATTATTGATATACACTCTTATGAATGTTTCACATGAAAAACAATGTGGTTACTACATTGACCCATAATATCAAGTCCTCACAAATACCCCATTGCAGTCACTGTCCATCAGTGTAGTAAGATGCCAAAGATTCACTATTTGCCTTCTCTGTGCTACACTGTCTTCCCCGTGACCCTCACACCGTGTGTACTAAACATAATACCCCTCAATCCCCTTCTCCCTCCATCCCTAACCACCCTCCCCCACACCTCCCCTTTGGTAACTGCTAGTCCCTTCATGGAGTCTGGGAGTCTGTTGCTGTTTTTTTCCTTCAGTTTTGCTTCGTAATACTCCAAAAATGAGGGAAATCATTTGGCACTTGTCTTTCTCTGCCTGGCTTATTTCACTGAGCATAATATCCTCCAGCTCCATCCATGTTGTTGCAAATGGTAGGCTTTGTTTCTTTCTTATGTCTGAATAGTATTCCATTGTGTATATGTACCACATCTTATTTATCCATCTATCTACTGATAGACACTTAGGTTGCTTCCATATGTTGGCTATTGTAAATAGTCCTGCAATAAACAGAGGGGTGCATATGTCTTCTTAAATCTGAGAATTTGTATTCTTTGGGTAAATTCCTAAGAGTGGGATTCCTGGGTCAAATGGTATTTCTATTTTGAGTTTTTTGAGGAACATCCATAATGCTTTCCACAATGGTTAAAGTAATTTACATTACCACCAGCAGTGGGGTCCCCTTTCTCCGCATCTTCGCCAGCATTTGATGTTCTTCATCTTTTCAATGCTGGCCATCCTAACTGGTGTGAGGTGATACCTCATTGTAGTTTTAATTTGCATTTCCCTTATAATTAGCGATATGGAGCATTTTTCATGTGCCTGTTGGTCATCTGAATATCTTCTTTGGAGAATTGCCTGTTCATATCCTCCACCCATTTTTTAATCAGGTTATTTGCTTTATGGGTGTTGAGGCATGTGAGTTCTTTATATTTTGGATGTTAACTCCTTGTCAGATATGTCGTTTACAAATATATTCTCCCATACTGTAGGATGCCTTTTTGTTCTGTTGATGGTGTCCTTTGCCATACAGAAGCTTTTTTATTTGATGTAGTCTCATGTGTTCATTTTTGCTTTTGTTCCCCTTGCAGGAGGAGATGCGTTCAGGAAAAAGTTGCCTACATTTATATTCAGGAGATTTTTGCCTATGTTGTCTTCTAAGAGTTTTATGGTTTCATGACTTACATTCAGGTCTTTGATCCATTTCGAGTTTACTTTTGTGTATGAGCTTAAACAATAATCCAGTTTCATTCTCTTGCATGTAGCTGTCCAGTTTTGCCAACACCAGCTGTTGAAGAGGCTGTCATTTCCCCATTGTAAGTCCATGGCTCCTTTATCATATATTAATTGACTATATATGCTTGGGTTTATATCTGGGCTCTCTATTCTGTTCCATTGGTCTATGGGTCTGTTCTTGTGCCACTATCAAATTGTCTTGATTACTGTGGCTTTGTAGTAGAGCTTATAGTTGGGGAGATTAATATCCCAACTTTACTCTTCCTTCTCAGGATTGCCTTGGCTATTTGGGGTCTTTTGTGGTTTCATATGAATTTTAGAACAATTTTCTCTAGTTCACTGAAGAATGCTGCTGGTATTTTGATAGGAATTGCATTGAATCTGTAGATCTCCATAGGCAGGATAGCCATTTTAACAATATTAATTATTTCTATCTATGAGCACGTAATGTGTTTCCATTTATTGGTATCTTCTTTAATTTCTCTCAAGTGTCTTGCAGTTTTCAGAGTACAGGTCTTTCACTTCCATGATTAGGTTTATTCTTAGGTATTTTATTTTTTTTGATGCAATTGTGAATGGAATTATCTGATTTCTCGTTCTGCTAGTTCATCGTTAGTGTATAAGAATGCAACAGACTTCTGTGTGTTAATTTTGTATCCTGCAACTTTGCTGAATACAGATATTAGATCTAGAAGTTGTGGAGTAGATTCTTTACGGTTTCTTATGTACAATATCATGTCCTCTGCAAATAGTGACACTTTAACTTCTTCCTTGCCAGTCTGGATGCCCTTTATTTCTTTGTGTTGTATAACTGCTGTGGCAAGGACCTTCAGAACTATGTTGAATAAAAGAAGAGAGAGTGGGCATCCTTGTCCTGTTCCCAATCTTAAAGGAAATGCTTTCAGCTTCTCACTGTTAAGTATGTTGTTGCCTGTGGGTTTGTCATATATGGCCCTTATTATGTTGAGGTACTTGCCCTCTATACCCATTTTGTTGAGAGTTTTTATCATGAATGGATATTGAATCTTGTCAAATGCTTTTTTGGCATCTATAGAGATGCTCATGTGGTTTCTGTCCTTTTTGTTGATGTGGTGGATGATGTTAATGGAATTTCTGATAATGCACCATCCCTGCATCCCTGGAATAAGTCCTACTTGATCATGTCAGATGATCTTTTTGATATATTTTTGAATTCAGCTTGCTAATATTTTGTTGATTATTTTTGTATATATGGTCATCAGGGATATTGGTCTGTAATTTTCTTTTTTTGTGGGGTGTTTGCCTGGTTTTCATATTAGAGTGATGCTGGCCTCATAGAATGAGTTTGGAAGTATTCCCCCTTCTACTTTTTCTAAAATTCTAAGGAGAATGGGTATTAGGTCTTCACTAAATGTTGATAAAATTCAGCGGTGAAGTCATCTGGTCCAGGGGTTTTGTTCTTAGGTACTTTTTTGATTACCAATTCAATTTCATTGCTGGTAATTGGTCTGTTCAGATTTTATGTTTCTTTCTGGTCAGCCTTGAAAGGTTGTATTTTTCAAGAAAGTTGTCCATTTCTTCTAGGTTATCCAGTTTGTTAACATATAATTTTTCATAGTATTCTCTAATAATCCTTCATATTTCTGTGGTGTCCATAGTGATTTTTCCTTTCTCATTTTTGATTCTGTTTATGTATGTAGACTCTCTTTATTTCTTGATAAGTCTGGCTAGGGGTTTATCTATTTTGCTTATTTCGTGAAGAATCAGCTTTTGCTTTCATTGATTCTTTCTATTGTTTTATTTTTTCTCTATTTTATTTATTTCTCCTCTAATCTTCATTATGTCCCTCCTTCTACTGACTTTGGGCCTCCTTTGTTCTTCCTTTTCTAGTTTCGTTAATTGTGAGTTTAGACTGCTCATAGGGGATTGTTCTTCTTCCTGAGGTAGGCCTGTATTGCAATATACTTTCCTCTTAGCACAGCCTTCACTGCATGCCACAGATTTTGTGGTGTTGAGTTATTGTTGTCATTTGTCTCCATATATTGCTTGATCACTGTTTTATTTGGTCATTGATCCATTGGTTATTTAGGAGCATGTTGTGAAGCCTCCATGTGTTTGTGGAATTTTTCATTTTCTTTGCATAATTCATTTCTAGTTTCATACCTTTGTAGTCTGAGAGACTGGTTGGAACAATTTCAATATTTTTTAATTTACTGAGGCCCTTTTTGTGGCGTAGGATACGATTTGTTCTTGAAAATGTTCCATGTGCACTTGAGAAGAATGTGTATTCTGCTGATTTTGGGTGTAGAGTTCTGTAGATGTCTGTTAGGCCCATCTGCTCTAATGTGTTGTTCAGTGCCTCTGTCTCCTTACATATTTTCTGTCTGGTTGATCTTTCCTTCAGAGTGAGTGGAGTGTTGAGGTCTCCTAGAATGAATGCATTGCATTCTATTTCCCATTTTAATTCTGTTAGTATTTGTTTCACATATATGGGTGCTCTGTGTTCGGTGCATAGATATTTATAATGGTTATATCCTCTTGTTGGACTGACCCGTTTATCATTATGTAATGTCCTTTTCTGTCTCTTGTTGATTTCTTTGTTTTGAAGTCTATTTTGTCTGATACAAGTACTGCAACACCTGCTTTTTTCTCCCTATTGTTTGTATGAAATATCTTTTTCCAACACTTCACTTTTAGTCTGTGTATGTCTTTGGGTTTAAAGTGAGTCACTTATAGGCAGCATATAGGTGGGTCTTGTTTTTTTTTTCTTTCTTTTTTTAATATAATTTATTTTATTATCATTAACTTACAATTACATGTGCAATATTATGGTTATTAAACTACCCCTTCATCAAGTCCCCCCCACCAACCCCATTACACTCACTGTCCATCAGCATACTGAGATGCTATAGAATCACTACTTGTCTTCTCTGAGTTGTACAGCCCTCCCCGTGCCCCCACAACATTGCATCTGCTAATCGTAATGCCCCTTTTTGCCTCTTATTCCTCCCTTCCCGCCCATTTTCCCCAGTCACTTTCCCTTTGGTAACTATTAGTCCGTTCTTGGGTTCTATGAGTCTGCTGCTGTTTTGTTCCTTCAGTATTTTTTCTTTGTTCTTATACTCCACATATGAGTGAAATCATTTGATACTTGTCTTTTTCGGCTTGGCTTATTTCACTGAGCATAATACCCTCTAGCTCCATCCATGTTGTTGCAAATGGTAGGATTTGTTTTCTTCTTATGGCTGAATAATATTCCATTGTGTATATGTACCACATCTTCTTTATCCATTCATCTACTGATGGACACTTAGGTTGCTTCCATTTCTTGGCTATTGTAAATAGTGCTGCAATAAACATAGGGGTGCATCTGTCCTTTTCAAATTGGGCTGCTGCATTCTTAGGGTAAATTCCGAGGAGTGGAATTCCTGGGTCAAATGGTATTTCTATTTTGGGTTTTTTGAGGAACCTCCATTCTGCTCTCCACAATGGTTGAACTAATTTGCATTCCCACCAGCAGTGTAGGAGGGTTCCCTTTTCTCCACATCCTCGCCAACATTTGTTGTTGTTTGTGTTTTGGATGTTGGCCATCCTCACTGGTGTGAGGTGATATCTCATTGTGGT
Organism: Smutsia gigantea; assembly: GCA_032199065.1. Classification (NCBI taxonomy): domain Eukaryota; kingdom Metazoa; phylum Chordata; class Mammalia; order Pholidota; family Manidae; genus Smutsia; species Smutsia gigantea. The sequence goes on from JAVSCE010009818.1 coordinate 134,160, forward strand.
TTTAATCTGCATTTCTCTGATGATTAGCGATGTGGAGCATCTTTTCATGTGCCTGTTGGCCATCTGAATTTCTTCTTTGGAGAAGTGTCTATTCATGTCCTCTGCCCATTTCTTAATTGGATTATTTGCTTTCTCTTTGTTAAGGTGCATGAGTTCTTTATATATTTTGGATGTCAACCCTTTATCAGATACGTTTTTTATGAATATATTCTCCCATACTGTAGGATGTCTTTTGTTCTACTGATGGTGTCCTTTGCTGTACAGAAGCTTTTCAGCTTGATATAGTCCCACTTGTTCATTTTTGCTTTTGTTTCCTTGCCCAGGGAGATATGTTCATGAAGAAGTCGCTCATGTTTATGTCCAAGAGATTTTTGCCTATGTTTTTTTCTAAGAGTTTTATGGTTTCATGACTTACATTCAAGTCTTTGATCCACCTTGAGTTTACCTTTGTGTATGGGGCTAGACAGTAGTCCAGTTTCATTCTCTTACATGTAGCTGTCCAGTTTTTCCAACACCAGCTGCTGAAGAGGCTGTCATCTCCCCATTGTATATCCAAGGCACTTTTATCAAATATTAATTGACTGTATATGTTTGGGTTAATGTTTGGATTTTCTATTCTGTTCCACTGGTCTGTGGGTCTGTTTTTGTGCCAATACCAAATTGTCTTGATTACTGTGGCTTTGTAGTAGAGCTTGAAGTAAGGGAGTGTAATTCCCCGTTTTATTCCTCCTTCTCAGGATTGCTTTGGCTATTCAGGGTCTTTTGTGGTTCCATATGAATTTTAGAATTATTTGTTCCAGTTCATTGAAGAAAGCTGTTGGTAGTTTGATAGGGATTGCATTGAATCTGTAGATTGCTTTAGGTAGTATAGCCATTTTGACAATATTTATTCTTCCTAGCCAAGAGCATGGGATGCATTTCCATTTGTTAGTGTCCTCTTTAATTTCTCTTAGGAGTGTCTTGTAGTTTTCAGAGTACAGGTCTTTCACTTCCTTCGTTAGGTTTATTCCTAGGTATTTTATTCTTTTTGATGCAATTGTGAATGGAATTGTTTTTCTGATTTCTCTTTCTGTTAGTTCATCATTAGTGTATAGGAAAGCAACATAATTTCTGTGTGTTAATTTTGTATCCTGCAACTTTGCTGAATTCAGATATTAGTTCTAGTAGTTTTGGAATGGAATCTTTAGGGTTTTTTATGTACAGTATTATGTCATATGCAAATAGTGACAATTTGACTTCTTCTTTACCAATCTGGATGCCTTGTATGTTTTGTTTTGTCTGATTGCTGTGGCTAGGACCTCCAGTACTATGTTGAATAACAGTGGAGAGAGTGGGCATCCCTGTCTTGTTCCCGATCTTAGATGAAAAGCTTTCAGCATCTCACCGTTGAGTATGATGTTAGCTGTGGGTTTGTCATATATAGCCTTTATGATGTTGAGGTACTTGCCCTCTATACCCATTTTGTTGAGAGTTTTAATCAGGAATGGATGCTGAATTTTGTCAAATGCTTTTTCAGCATCTATGGAGATGATCATGTGGTTTTTGTTCTTCTTTTTGTTGATGTGGTGGATGATGTTGATGGATTTTCGAATGTTGTACCATCCTTGCATCCCTGGGATGAATCCCACTTGATCATGGTGTATGATCCTCTTGATGTATTTTTGAATTCGGTTTGCTAATATTTTGTTGAGTATTTTTGCATCTACGTTCATCAGGGATATTGGTCTGTAATTTTCTTTTTTGGTGAGGTCTTTGCCCGGTTTTGGTATTAGAGTGATGCCGGCTTCATAGAATGAGTTTGGAAGTATTCCCTCCTCTTCTATTTTTTGGAAAACTCTAAGGAGAATTGGTGTTATTTCTTCTCTATATGTCTGGTAGAATTCAGAGGTGAATCCATCAGGCCCACGTTTTGTTCTTGGGTAGTTTTTTGATTACCAATTCGATTTCGTCACTGGTGATTGGTCTGTTTAGTTTTTCTGTTTCTTGCTTGGTCAATCTTGGAAGGTTGTATTTTTCTAAGAAGTTGTCCATTTCTTCTATGTTTTCCAGCTTGTTAGCATATAGATTCTCATAATATTCTCTTATGATTCTTTGTATTTCTGTGGGGTCCGTTGTGATTTTTCCTTTCTCATTTCTGATTGTGTTTATGTGTGTAGATTCTCTTTTTCTCTTAATGAGTCTGGCTAGGGGTTTATCTATTTTGTTTATTTTTTCAAAGAACCAGCTCTTGGTTTTATTGATTTTTTCTATTGTTTTATTCTTCTCAATTTTATTTATTTCTTCTCTAATCTTTATTATGTCCCTCCTTCTGGTGACTTTGGGCTTCATTTGTTCTTCTTTTTCCAATTTTAGTAATTGTGTCTTTAGACTATTCATTTGGGAATGTTCTTCTTTCTTTAAATTGGCCTGGATTGCAATATACTTTCCCCTTAGAACTGCCTTTGCTGCGTCCCACAGAAGTTGTGGCTTTGTGTTGTTGTTGTCATTAGTCTCCATATATTCTTTGATTTCTGTTTTGATTTGGTCATTAACCCATTGATTAATTAGGAGAATGTTGTTAAGTCTCCATGTATTTGTGAGCCTTTTGATTTCTTTCTAAAATTTATTTCTAGTTTTATACCTTTGTGATCTGAGAAGTTGGTTGGTAGGATTTCAATATTTTTGAAATTACTGAGGTTCTTTTTGTGGCCTAGTATGTGGTCTATTCTGGAAAATGTTCCATGTGCACTTGAGAAGAATGTGTATCCTGTTGCTTTTGGGTGTAGAGTTCTGTAGATGTCTGTTAGGTCCATCTGTTCTAGTGTGTTGTTCAGTGCCTCTGTGTCTTTACTTATTTTCTGGCTGGTTGATCTGTCCTCTGGAGTGAGTGGTGTGTTGAAGTCTCCTAAGATGAATGCATTGCTGTCTATTTCCTCCTTTAATTCTGTTAGTATTTGTCTCACATATGCTGGCGCTCCTGTGTTGGGTGCATATATATTTATAATGGTTATATCTTCTTGTTGGACTGACCCCTTTATCATTATGTAATGTCCTTCTTTATCTTTTGCTACTTTCTTCGTTTTGAAATCTATTTTGTCTGATACAAGTACTGCAACACCTGCTTTTTTCTCTTTGTTGTTTGCATGAAGTATCTTTTTCCATCCCTTCACTTTTAGTCTGTGAATATCGTTGGATTTGAGGTGAGTTTCTTGTAGGCAGCATGTAGATGGGTCTTGCTTTTTTATCCATTCTGTTACTCTGTGTCTTTTGATTGGTGCATTCAGTCCATTTACATTTAGGGTGATTATTGGTAGATATGTACTTATTGCCATTGCTGGCTTTAGATTCGTGGTTACCAAGGGTTCAAGGGTTGCTTCTTTACTATCAACAATCTAACTTAACTTTCTTGTTAAGTTATTGTAAACACAGTGTGATGTTTCTTTCTTTCTCTCCCTTCTTATTCATCCTCCACCATTCTTTCTATAATAGGTGTTTTATTCTTTGCCTTTAGTTAGTATTTGGATGGTCTGCTTTCTTTGCTATGATTTTATTTTCTCTGGTGACATCTTTTTAGCCTTAGGTGTGCTTCCATCTTGAGCAGTCCATTTAAGATATCCTGTAGTGGTGGTTTATGAGAGGCAAACTCTCAACTTTCGTTTGTCTGGAAATTGTTTAATCCCTCCATCATATTTAAATGATAATCGTGCTGGATACAATATTCTTGGTTCGAGGCCCTTCTGTTTCATAACGTTAAATATATCATGCCATTCTCTTCTGGCCTGTAAGGTTTCTGTTGAGAAGTCTGATGATAGTCTGATGGGTTTTCCTTTGTAGGTGATCTTTTTTCTCTCTCTAGCTGCCTTTAATACCCTGTCTTTATCTTTGATCTTTGCCATCTTAATTATTATGTGTCTTGGTGTTGTCTTCCTTGGGTCCCTTGTGTTGGGAGATCTATGAGCTTCGGTGGACTGCGAGACTACTTCCTTCCCCAGCGAGGGAAAGTTTTCAGCAATTATTTCTTCAAAGACACTTTCTATCCCTTTTTCTCTCTCTTCTTCCTCTGGTACTCCTATAATGCGAATATTGTTCCGTTTGGATTGGTCACACAGTTCTCTTAATATTCTTTCATTCCTAGAAATCCTTTTATCTCTCTCTGCCTCAGCTGCTCTGTACTCCTGTTCTCTGTTTTCTATTCCATTAACAGTCTCTCGCATCTCATCCATTCTGCTGTTAAGCCCGTCGATCACTTGTCTGATTTCTGCATTGTCTTTCCTCAGTTCCCTCACTTCCTCCCTCAGCTCCTGCACATTTCTCTGTAGGTCCATCAGCATGGTTATGACTTTTATTCTGAATTCTTTTTCAGGGAGGCTGTGCATTTCCATCCCTTCAGACTCCCTCTCTGGGGTTGTCTGGTTGATTTTGGTCTGAACCATATTCCTCTGTCTTTTCATGGCTATATAATTGGTCACTGATAGTTGCCACGTATGTCAGCTGGGCTCTTTAAGACTTTAAAGAGAAGAAGGAAAAAAAGAAAAGAAACAAAGAAAGAAAAGAAGAAAGAAAGAGAAAGAAAGAAAGAAAGAAAGAAGAAAGAAAGAAAGAAAAAAGAAAGAAAGAAAGAAAGAAAGAGAAAAAACAAAAACAAAAACAAAAAAACAAAAAAAAACCAACTAAAAAAACGCCCACCGGACGTAGATTCTGTGGGAATGCTCTAGGTGGCGCTGTTGCCCCACTATTCCACAGCTGTGACTGTGCTGCTCCGCAGGGCCCTTTATCGCTCTGGCAGGGGTGGGAACGAATAGGAGGCTGTTGATCTCAGTGAGAAGTGTAAGTATGGCTACGCTTCCTCAGTCGCCAGCTAAGGCGTCTGAAACTCCCCAGGACTCCCAGCCTGCTGGGCTGTGTGCTGGGGTGATCCGGCTCCTCCGCTGGGCTCCTGTCTCTTTAAGACCGCTGAAGAAAGTGCGCGCTTTTTTTTTTTTCCCTTCCCGGGAGCCGGCTGCAAGCACCCTGGCGCGTTCCCCGCTCAGATCCTGCCCCTGTGTCTCTCCAATCTCCGCTGCACTGTGCAATGTGGGTCAGTGCTCCCCGCGCAGATCTCCGGGGCTGGCTACTTTGCGGGGTGTACTTCCACTCCCTCCCGGCTCTGGATCCTCTCCTCCCGCCGGTGCGCTGGGGTGGGGGAGTGCTCGGGTCCCACCGGGTCGTGGCTCTGTATCTTACCCGCCTCTTGGGGTGCCAAGTCCTCTCAGGTGTAGCTGCACGCTCTGCGCTTTCCTGTGTATTCTCGTCTCTCTTTTAGGAATAGATGTATTTTCTGTGTTTTTGTAGATAAATATAGTGTTGGGAGGAGATTTCTGCCGCCCTGCTCACACCGCCATCTTCCCGGAAGTCTCCTATTTCTTTTTTTATCCCAGGAAATTCCCCCCTCAAGTCTCAGTGGACAGGACTGGGTCACATGTCCAAAACCTAACTTTAAAGAGGCTCAGAAATTGACTATTTGTAGTTTCAGCTTCCCATGGAAGATGAGGAAGGCTCTGCTTTGTGTCTAGCTCAGGCCAATGAAAATGTTCTTGCAAGGCTGGTTATATTATTCTCATCTTCAGCAATTAGCTCCAGAGCCTGGCCTGTGGTATTCTTCGCGGCTCTGCTGACTAAAACGCTCTGGACCCGGCGCTGGTAAAACCGGTGAACTGCTGGGTCTTGTTTTTTATCCTTTCAGTAACTTTGTATCTTTTTATTGGTGCATTCAGTCCATTTATATTTAGGGTGATTACCAATAGATATGTACTTACTGCCATTGCAGGCTTTGGATTCATGGTTTCCAAAGGTTCAAGGGCAGCTTCTTTATTATCTAGCAATCTACCTTAACTCACTCATTATGCTATTATAAACACAATCTGAAGATTCTTTTTCCTCTCCCTTCTTTTTCTTCCTCCTCTACTCTTTACATGTTGCATGTCATATTCTGTACTCTTTATGTATCCCTTCACTGACTTTGTGGGTAGCTGATTTAATTTTGCATTTGGTTACTATTTAATTGATCTACTTCCTTTGCTGTGGTTTATTTTCTCTGCTGACTGGTATTTAGCCTTAGACGCACTTCTATCTTGAGCAGTCCTTCAAAATACACTGTAGAGATAGTTTGTGGGAGGTAAATTCCCTCAACTTTTGCTTATCTGGGAATTGTTTAATCCCTCCTTCTAATATAAATGATAATATTTCTGGGTAGAGTGTTCTTGGTTTGACGCCCTTCTGTTTCATTGTATTGACTACATCATACCCCTCCCTTCTGGCCTGTAGGGTTTCTGCTGAGAAGTCTGATGATAGCCTGACGGGTTTTCCTTTATATGTGATATTTTTTCTCTCTCTGGATGCTTTTAATAGTTTGTCCTTATCCTTGATCTTTGCCATATTAATTATTATATGTCTTGATGTTGTCTTCCTTGGGTCCCTTGTGTTGGAAGATCTGTGGATTTCCATGGCCTGAGAGACTATTTCCTTCCCCAGATTAGGGAAGTTTTCACCAATTATTTCTTCAAAGACACTTTCTATCCCTTTTTCTCTCTCTTCTTCTTCTGGTACCCCTATAATGCAAATATTGTTCCGTTTGGATTGGTCACACAGTTCTCTTAATATTCTTTCATTCCTAGATATCCTTTTTTCTCTCTCTGCCTCAGCCTCTCTGTATTCCTGTTCTCTAATTTCTATTCCATTTTCTGTCACCTCTACCTCATCTAATCTGCTTTTAAATCCCTCCATTTTTTGTTTCATTTCTGTTATCTTCCTTCTGAATTCATCCCTTGAATATTTTTCCATAGCTCCATTAGCATGCTTATGACTTTTATTTTGAATTATTTTTCACTAAGATTTGTGATTTCAGTCTCACCAAGCCCTCTTTCTGGTGTTTGAGGGATTTGGGATTGAACAAGGTTCTTCTGCCTTTTCATAGTCCTGGAGCAATGGGAATGGTCACAGGCAAGTGGCACAGGTGTCAGCTGGGAGGACAAAGTCCCTTCCTTCTTCCTGGTCACCGTGCCTGTCTCTGCTGTCTGGGCCAGTTAGTCATGCACAGGGTGAACCCTCTGGTTTAAGCTGTGTTGTTGCTGTAGGTGGGGCTGACATCTGGCTGGTCAGCAATGGAAGTGACGGGGGTTTGCATGCTGGTACCATGGGGGAGGAAGGAGCAGCAGGCTGCTCATCATGGTGAGGAGCCTCAGGGCTGCATTGCCAACCAGGGAGATAGGACACCTGAAGCTCCTGAAAGTTTCCGACCTGCTGGGTTGAGTGTGCCAAGATGATTTTGTTCACCTGTTCCTTCTCCTAAACTCTTGTCCCTTTAGCAGCCTTCTGACTGTTGAGAAGTCTTTTAAAGCGCCTGCTTTTCTTTTGTCCCAGGACAGCCGGTTGTGGGAACCTGTTTGCAGTCTTAGTCTCTGACTTTGGTTTTCAGCTCCTTTAATCTCCAGAGCACCATGCAGTGTGGGTCTCTGCTCCCAGGGTAGATTTCTATGGCTGGGTATTTAGCAGTCCTGTGCTTCCACTCCCTCCCCACTCTGACTCTCTTCCTCCCACAGGTAAGCTGGGGTGGAAGGAGTGCTCCAGCCCTGCCTTTTTACTTTACCTTTTTCCATGAGATGTTGACTTCTCCCAGATGTAGACTGACTGGTGTACTCTTACTTATGGTCACTCTTTTAGGAATAGTATTTGCTGTATTTTCAAAATATATGTGGTTTTGGTAGGAGATTTCCGCCACACTTCTCATGCCACCATCTTTTTCCCAACCTCCAAATCTCCACTATTTTCACAAGAATTCTTTTTGGAAGTAGTGCGTGAAAGAGAAGGGGCAGGGGGTTATCTCCTTGTGAAGAGAGTACCTGGTGTCCTCTGTACCCCCTACAGGGTAAAGCTGTGGAGGACTTCTGTGCCTCATCTGAGAGTAGAGGACCACTTGCATGCTGGAAACTTTGCTAAGAATTTTAACACACCTGCTTTCATGGAGCTCTCACATCATCCTCCAAGGTGGCTGTTATATTTGCTCCAGCTCCTCAGATGTGGAAATGTAGCCACCAAGAAATGAAAAATGGCCTGAGTTCACACAACTAGTGGATCAGATGGAATATGAACCCAGCTTGTGTGAGTGCAAAGCTACATGCTTAGCTGCCATGCAAAGATGTAATGTTGTTTCCTGGTGCGACACCTACCCTGGCTCTGAAAAAGCAAAGTTAAATCAGGAAATACATGTACACCTTTTTGTCTTCTCCATTTCATCCCTCTGCAAAACACAGGATAGCATTTCGGTATCTTTTTCAATTGGAAGCAACTTGTTGCCAGTGTGGCCATATGGACTTGGGATAGTGGAGAGGGAGGGGAAATCTCAAGAGGACTTTCCAATGAGCATCCCTCACTCCAAGTCTCTAGGTTTATGAGTTTAGGAAGAAAAATAAATATTGAAAGCATACTCTTTGTAGCCTCAACATCACCAGGATTTTAGGAAGGAGATGATAGAGTCAGGCAGGAAACACCAACTAGGCTTCCCAAGAAACTGTATTGTACCAACTAGCATGTAATCCATCCATACTTTTCCTCCTGACAGGACCAGCAAATCAAGAGGTTAGGTCTGAAGTAAGCCGTTAAGTGAGGATGATCATGGTGCTTATTCTGGCTATCGTTTTCTGCTCTCCCAGATTTTAGGGGAGTTACTCAGAAGAGATGGAAAACAAGATAATTTGAGTTCCATCCTTTATTGCCTGTGGCTGTGTTTTTGCAGAAAAGTCCACGTGGTTGAAAGGGTCAGTGAGAAGAGAAATTTGAGCATCTTAGCAGGGATCCCAAACAGGTCTTGTCCTTTCAGGCCCTATCAGGCTTATCCTTATGGCAAAATGACCCCGACTGTAACCCTTGTGTCAGCAGTTTTGCTGCTCAGAAAGCCAGATGAATGTTCAGAGCATTGACACTTCTCTTTGTTCATGGTCCTGCCTAGAAATCAGGAAAACATACCCCGTGCTATAACTTGAAAGCATGATACCCAGTTTGTCAGGAAAGCTTTTCTTTTTAAGTCGCAAAAATGCCTGTTTTTCTTGAATAATAATGTATTTTAAAATTTTCACCACGTTTGGTTAGATCTTTCTCACATGTGTTTTGCTTGCTCTCCTCAGAAAACTGAAGAGTTTTTGGAGAAAATAATCTTGTTATTATGTCAACTGTGTATAATTCATCTTATTATAAACAATCTAGTAAGTTTTTCTAAGTGACTTTCTAAGATTGAGATAAGAACATTTAACATAAGACCTATCTTGATAAGTGTACAGTACGGTATTGTTTAACTTTAAAAGTGATAATGTATCACCAAGTTACAAAATATAGGATACACTGACAATTTATCTTAATATTGTTTGATTTCAGTAGTATATCAATTTCGCCTTCAGTGACAGCCAATTACTATGCTTTTGGGCGTGGGTACAATTAATTTTTAAATGTTTAGAATATTTTTGCTTATTATTTTTTTATTGAAGTATAGTTGATTTACAATCTTATATTGGTTTCAAATATAAAACACAGTGGTTCAACAGTTACCCATATTATTAAATCCTCACCCCCACTAGTGCAGTTACTATATGTTAACATAGAAAGATGTTACAGAATCATTGGCTCTGTTCTCCATGCTGTACTACCATCCCTATGACCAATTTATATTATGATTGTAAATTTTGTGCCCCTTTATTTCCCTCACCCTCTACATCCACCCACCTCAATCCCTCCCCTGGTAACCAACAGTCACTTCTCAGTGTTTGTGAGTTTACTGTTTTGTTCATTCTGTTTTGTTTTGTTTTTAGATTCCACAAATAAGCGAAATCATATGGAATTTGTCTTTCTTTGCCTGGATTATTTCACTTAGTATAATACCTTCTAGGTCCATCCATGTTATAAATGGCAGGATTTCTTTCTTTTTTATGGCTGAATAATACTCCATTGTGTATATGTACCACCTCTTCTTTATCCATTCATCTATTGATGGATGCTTAGGTTGTTTCCATATCTTAGCTATTGTAAATAGCATGACAATAAACATAGGGATGCTTATATATTTACAAATCAGGGATTTTGATTACTTCAGGTAAATTCCTAGAAGTGGAATTACTAGGTCATTTGGTTTTCTGTTTTTATTTTTGGGGAACCTCCATACTATTTTCCACAGGGGCTTTACCAATTTACATTCCCACCAACAGTGTAGGAAAGTTCCCCTTTCTCCACATCCTCACCAATTCTTGTTAATTTTCAGTTGGATAGTGGCCATTCTGACTAGTGTGAGGTGATATCTCATTGTAATTTTGATTTGCACTTCTCTGATGATTAGTAATGTGGAGCACCTTTTCATGCATCTATAGGCCATGAGTATTTCTTCTTTGAAAAATATCTGTTCAGTTCCTTCACCCATTTTTTAATTGGGTCATTGGTTTTTTTTTTTTTTGGTGTTAAGGCATATGAATTCTTTATATATTTTGGATGTTAACCCCTTATTGGATAAATCATTTATGAATATATTCTCTCATATGGTAGGTTGCCTTTTTGCTCTGTTGATGGCATCCTTTATTGTACAAAAGCCTTTTAGTTTTATGTGATCCCACTTGTTCATTTTTTGTTTTGTTTCCCTTGCCTGAGGAGATATGTCCAGGAAAAAGTTGCTCATACTTATGTTCAAGAGATTTTTGCCTGTTTTCTTCTAAGAGCTTTATGCTTTCATGTCTTACATTTAGGTCTTTAATCCATTTTGAGTTTACTTTTGTGCATGGAGTTAGACAGTAATACAGTTTCATGATCTTGCATGTAACTGTCCAGTTTTCCCAACACCAGTTATTAAAGAGATTGTCTTTTCCCCATGGTTCCTTTATTGTATATTAATTGACCATATATGTATGGGTTTATATCTGGGTTTTCTATTCTGTTCCATTGTTCTATGGGTCTGTTCTTGTGCCAGTACCATAGTGTTTTGATTACTGTAACTTGGTAGTATAGCTTGAAGTCAGGGGAGCATAATACTCCCAGCTTTGTTCTTCCTTATGATTGCTTTAGCTATTCAAGGTCTTTGTGGTTATATGTGAATTTCAGGATTATTTGTTCTAATTCATTGAAAAATGCCTTTGGCATTTTGTTAGGATTGCCTTGATCTGTTGATTGCTTTAGGCAGAATGGCCATTTTGACAATATTAATTCTTCCTATCCATGAGCATGGGATAGATTTCCACTTATTTGTGTCTTCTTTAATTTCTCTCATGAGTGTCTTAAAGTTTTCAGAGTGCATATCTCTCACCTCCTTGCTTAGGTTTATTCCTAGGTATTTTCTTCTTTTTGATGCAGTTGTAAATGGAATTGTTTTCCCGATTTCTCTTTCTGTTAGTTAATTGTTAGTATATAGGAATGCAACAGATTACTGTGTATTAATTCTGTATCCTGCAACTTTGCTAAATCCTGTTATTAGTTCTAATAGTTTTTTTTTGGTGGAGTCTTTATTATAATATAATGTCATCTGCAAATAGTTAGTTTACCTTCTTCCTTACCAGTTTTGATGCCTTTCATCTCTGTTTTATCTGACTGCATTGGTAGGACCTCCAGTACTATGTTGAATAAGAGTAGTGATTGTGGACATCCTTGTTCCTGATCTTAGAGGAAAGCTTTCAGTTTTTGCCATTAAGTATGAGGTTAGCTGTGGGTTTATAATATATGGCCTTTACTATGTTGAGGTATGTACCATCCATATCCATTTTGTTGAGTTTTTATCATGAATAGATGTTGAATTTTGTCAAAGGGTTTTTCAGCATCTTTTGAGATGATTATATGGTTTTTACCCTTCTTTTTGTTAATGTGGCATGTTACATTGATTGATATGTAAACATTGTATCATCCTTGCATCCCTGGAATAAATATCACTTGGCTGTGATGGATGATCCTTTTGATGTATTTTTTATTTTGGTTGATAATATTTTGTTGAGCATTTTTGCATCTATGTTCATCAGGGATATTGGTCTGTAATTTTCTTTTTTTGTACTCTTTGGTTTTGGTGTTAGAGTGATGCTAGCCTCATAGAATAAGCTTGGAAGTATTTCCTACTCTTTTACTTTTTGGAATACTTTAAGGAGAATGGATATTAGCTCTTCTTTAGCTGTTTAGTGTAATTCAGCTGTGAAGCCATTTGGTCCTGAACTTCTGTGTGTTGGGAGTGTTTTGATTACCAGTTTAGTTTTGTTACTGGTAATTGGTCTGTTCAGATTTTCTGCTTCTTCCTGAGTCAGTCATGGAAGATTATACTTTTCTAGGAATTTGTCAATTTCTTCTAGGTTGTCCAATTTATTGGCATATAATTTTTTATAGAATTTTCTATTAGTATTTCTGTGGTATCAGTTGTAACTATTCCTTTTTCTTTTATAATTTTATTTGTGTCCTCTCTTTTTTTTTCTTCATTAGTCTAAGGGTTTGTTTATTTTATCTCCTCAAAGAACCAGCTCTTGGTTTCATTACATTTTTTATACTGTTTTATTTTTCCCTATTTTATTTATTTCTGCTCTGATATTTATTATGTTCCTGTCAGGAAAGATTTTAATAAGAAGAGTCAGGGAAAGTCAAATTCCCTTCCCTGAGGAACTATAAAATCTGTTCCAGGGAGGAGGCTTTTTGTGGAAGCTGCTCTGGCTGGCATGGAGTCGGGGGTTTCCCTGGCTGTTTTTCATGTGAAGGGATCCCATATGAGGCTGGCTTGTGCCCTGAACGTACTGTTCTCTCCTTGCTTCCCTTAGAGTCTTATCTTTAGAAGGCCTAGAGTGTCTTAGAAATATGCATTTATAACAAGCAGAAAATGCTCAGAGCAATCCCTAACTAAATGCCACAGTAATGGTGCAGTTAGGTCAGAACAGGGCATTTTCTTTACACACAAGTTGAACACACTGTATTAACTATATACCTTATTTTCTTTATTTTTGATGCTCTGGCATCTGGATCTCACTGACCATGAAGAGAAACGGTCCCTCCAGGGCCAGATAATTCCTGGAGATAACAAACAACTGCTTGCAAGCTCCTCTTTGAATGCAAACCAACCAATCCCATGTCCATACTCTCACCCACCTACTTCTATCAGGCACCTGCTGTTATGGACACTATACCCATGTACTAAGTCAACAGAGGGTCAGGCTCCAGACAACCAGGGACCACCCCTGCATCCACAGCCTGCTGAAATTATTCAAACTATGCTTTCCTCAACCTGCTTAGTAGCTTATCCTGCCTTCCCATTCTTTCCAGCAAAAAACACAGTAAAGACTTCTGCCCACCTTTTCCCATCTCTTCTGCCTCCTGCCTGACCCTGGTGCTTCCCCTGTGGCCCTGCTTGGTGTAGGGCTCCTCCCTCCTCTTTGGAATGGTGAGTTACAAACTAATATTTTAATGGTAATTGTCTCCTGACCTGTGGCCTGAATAATAACAAAATCTTCATTTTAAAACAGATATGTGATCTCACTATGCTGATGGACAGTGACTGTAATGGGGTTGGTGGGGGAGACCTGATGAAGGGGGTAGTTTAATCACCATAATATTGCACATGTAATTGTAGATTAATGATACCAAAATAAACTATTTAAAAAAATAAAAATAAAAATAAAACAGATATGTGGGTGAACTTATATCCCCTTAGGTGGAGTCATAACTGGTTTCCAAAGACTATTAGTTAATGATAATCAATTTAGGAAGAATCTATAATTCACCCTGATCTTGTCACTATTTTTACTATTGAATTGGGTAAAAATGTAGAAAGCATATAAAAATTTTGGATGAAAAAGTTTGGAATAGCTTATGTGTTAGACGGCAATATCAAGTTTTGAAAATATCTTCACCCTTTAAATTTGTCACTAATACAATTATGGGAAAGTTGAACAGAATAAATGTAATAAATTCTATTAGGAAATTAATTAATTAATGGTAGCTTAAGTGTGTTTCATACGAAAAAGACTTAGAGGTTGTAGGATTTAACATGGTGCTTTAAAAACAGTATAATACAAATATGGGATTCAGGACACCAGTGTTAGTATCCAATTCAAGCAATCTAACAGTTCTACACTGTACAATTATGTATCACATGAGAAAGGTTATATCCAGTGTGAGAGAGCTTCTAATGACTTGACATTTATCCACAAGAGGATGACCAGATTGCAATGTGGTGTAAGTCACTGACTGAAATAAACACCTCCAAAATGTTAAGGGTTATTTACATAAAAGGTTCGGATTCATTCTGTGTAGCTACCAAGCACAGAACTAAGACCCTTTGAGAAATTCAGGCAGGAGTACATTTTACCTTCATATGAATAAGAGCTCTCTATTCATTTGTATTGTTCAAAAGTGGAGGGAATGTTCTTGAATCACAGAAAGTATTCAAACAAAAAATAATCACTAGTTGGAGGTGTTATAAATAAAATTTCTGCATTAAATGGACAGTTAGGAACTTGCTCACTTCAAATGTATTTTCCCATCTAAAATTCAAAGCAAAATTTTAAATCCTTTCGGGCATAAATTTTCTCATATGTAAGATACTATATACCTTGTAGGGTTTTATTAGTATATCATTATTCTTTTTATTACAAAAATATAAAAAATCTAAATGACTAGATTATTTTTCTTCAATCACATTGATAATATTTCTTTGGAAAAAGCAGCATTACTCTATATGATTGCACAGAGTAAACCTGATTTCCACCCTTAAGATTGTGTTAAGGACAGATTGGTCATTTCTTCCTACTGGCTCCTAGCCCTGGGATATATGGCTTGGCCTCAGTAGTCTATGTTGTCCCATTAGCTAGTATTCTGTTCTTTAAATGTGACAGTGAGATTAAGGGTCATGGAGAGGGAGGTGGAATGAGGTTTTCCAGTTGTGTTTCTGGATTTTTGCTGTTTGAAGATCTTAAAAATAAGGCTCAATTTTTTTTTGTTAAGTTTTCTTACCAATACATTGTGGACAAATTAAACTGGCTTTACAAATTTCACAGCTGAGGAAATTGTAAATTTCTTCCTCCAAATTTGTGGCTTGGAAGGGACTATTTGTTAGCTTGGAAATGAAGAAATTAGACAAATAAAACAAACCCCAAATTGTCCAGGTTATGAGTTTTCATATGAAATAAAATTTGGAAAAGGCCTTCACTGATTTTATTTTAAATCTATCACTTCTCCCAAACCAAGTCTAACAAATTCCATTGGAGAACCTCTATGTTTGATCATCAGAAATGTATTGATGGCAAAATGGTGCACAAAGAGACCTGTTTATGAATTTTGTGAATGAAATTGGAGAAGAGTAGAACTTTTCATTGACACTATGGAGTCTTCCTTGTTCTAGTATTATAACCCGGGGAGCAAAGTGCTCTGAACTTTGCATACACATCCTCTATTTGGTCTGATAATGCATCCTTATTAATATAGTTAATTAGACACCAAAGTTAATTAAATACCTAATGAATACTTTCTGCCACCCAAATTCCTCATGGTCCATTATAATTGATGGTTAATTTGTTTATTCATAATAATTCTGTTGGAGTCTCCTCTCTGGTTGGACTCAGGATAATTTTTCTAGGTTATATTTAAACCTTTTACAAGACAACTTTTTTCCTAGACAAATCTTACATGGAAGAATATCCAAAGAGAAAAGGTTAAGTGTTTCATAGGTATATAATTGAGATTATTTTATGGCAGGTGAGAGTTTATGAGAGCCTTATCATTTCTCCAGGTCCAAATAGTGTCAGTAATGACCTCAAGTGTGAAATTTAGGGGCACAGTCTTGCAGCAGGCAGAGAATTCTGTTTTGGAGAAATGTCAGCCCTAACTTGGAAATATTCCTCCTTGTCCATCATCTAGACTGACATAAGTCTGTGTATGTTGATTTTTACAAGATGATGCAAACCTATTAAAAATATATATAGCTCTTTTTAAAACTTGCAGCAAGAATATGAATTCTGGGTTCTTGTTAACAAATATAACTTTGAACATAACTTACTTCTCTCTGTAGCTCTGTTTCAGGCAGAAAGAGGATTCTCTGAAGGATATATATATAGTTCATCCACCCTTCCTAGATCTGCGTTGCACAAGCTATGGTCCCTGGACCATCACCACAGCATCGCCAAAGAGCTCCTTAAAAATTCTGAGGCCCTGGCCCCACTGTGCAGCTCTGAAATCCAAAGTTCTGGAGTGGGGCAAAGAAGCCTGTAGTTAAATGAGCAGTTACACTCTGAATTGAGATCCCATGTTCTCTGCACTCATAATCTACCTGGGACCAAGCCAGATCACAGAATCATTTTTACTATTGTGTTCTGGCATTACACATTCAGAGACCTTGGAAGAAGCAGCTCTGTAGAGAAAGCATCCAGTTTCCTGAGGAGTACACTGTTGTACACTCCCATTCTGCTCTCCACCATGCATGTGGACAGTACCCTGCCTGGAGGGGGAGCAACGGGAATTCTTGATTCCCCTCTTTGGCCAGAATTCATCCCATTTATTGCCCATTGGGTCCCAGAGGAAGTCTTCAGTTTCTTTTTAATTTAAATTTTTAAATAGAAGTGCAATATTGCTGTGGCTATTATGGGAACATTCTTCAGAATGTTACCCACCATGTCACTCCATGCATGGTACACCATTCAGTGTCACCTGGAGCAGTTTTCCTTCGATCTTGCTTCCACTGACAACTATAATCACTCATGGAAATAATATTTGTTCCATCTCATGGGCAAGGGGAATGTTGTAACTTATCATGCTTTTGGCTTTACTTTGGTAACTAGGCAATTTAGCATTAAATACGTGGCCTACTTTTAATAACTAGGCCAGTAGAGTGTGTATTTCTATAGGTTAACTTTCCTTGTTTTTAATCTTACATGACAGCAATTCACCCTTTGCCATGATATTTTAATCTTTGGGGTAAAATCTCTTAATTATCCAATATACATTTTTTTGATGGCTTAAATCCTTTAGGAATAAAGATGCAATTTTGATCATAGATAAAAACAATAATATGTAAAACATTTAATTTTTGTTTACATTGTGCTCTTCCCATAAAAGGCATTTAGTAAAACTTTGCTGGGTGAATGAGTGGTGAATTCTAGAAGGTGTGAAATGAAAACTGGACAGATGCTATTTTAGCAGAGTTCTCAAGAATAGAACCAATAGTTAAGAACAGTAATAACAGCTGATAGCTACTGCAAGCTATGTGCTATAAGACAGGATTTTACTTAATCTTCACAAGGAATGAATAAGCTAGGTATAACTGATAAAGACCCCAAGCCACAGAGATGGTGTCAGGTCACCAGAGGGTAAGTGGCAGAGCAGAAAGTTTTGACTACATGTCTTATAGCCAAACCCCTAGTTCAGATATTGGTAGGAACCCAGTGGCTACGGGCCACTGGATGGCTTCTGCCCTCTTTGTTCCAGATGTTAATTTTCCCGTATAACAGCTTTTAGCTGAGGCTCTCCTGCTTTCAGGGATAAAGACAAGATTAATATAAACCCTTGTTTCACATCCTGGACAAAATCCTCTTCCTCTCCAAGGTATTTGCAGATTCCTGGAGGCTTTTGTTCCCACAGTCAGTTCTGGTTCCAAGTTCCTGCTTCCATGGGATTCTTCCATTTCTCCCTGTCTCTCCCCATCAGCTCTTCTCTCTTCTGTGCTGACCTCAAGTGGAACTCAGCTTCTTTTACTGATTTCTGTAAGCCCTCTCTTCTGATGCCCTTGTGTGTGGCAGATTTTTGAAGGGTCAGGGGAGACAGGAACTATTTACAGATAGAACCTCAAACCATTTGGCACTGATTGCTAGACACTCCTGTCCTTTGGCTCCCTTGACACAGAAGAGATTGCTCATTGTCATTTTTTCCAACAGGTGCCAGGCTTGTAGCTGAACACCTCTCCCTTCTCCCACCCAAGGCTACACAACCCAGAGAGCAGGGGCAGTTGGAAGTATGGGAGTACAACAGGGGTTCCATGTGGTGTGAGCATGGAGAGTTTTAACATATCCACATTTAACAGAATTGGTCCTTGCAGGCCAGTTCATCTACTTGAAAAGGTCCCTGTGGTCTAGGGGTCTTTGTGTTTCTTCATTCCCACCAGCCCTTCCACCATAATGACCCCTTTCCTGCTTTGCAGAAGAATGGCATGCCTTTCCCCCATCCCAAATTTTATTATCCTATATTTCTTTGAAGTGTTAAAACATTTGTGCAAAAGAATCATTTGAAATATTGATGTGGGTCTAAGAAAGTGATAGACGCCCAGGGGTGGAGTGGGTGGATAGCTATTCTTTTCTAAGTCAGGTTGTTTCCAATTCTTGACTACAACAAAACTGGAGGAGAGCTTGACTGAGTTGTCAGCTAATATGTCATTTAAAAATACACTTTGAGAACACATCAGTATGCTAATTTGGGAATTAGAAGTCGGGGAGAACTTAGCAGTTGAGTGGCATTACTATACTAAACTGCTTTTATTCCCATCTACTTGTGAATAAGGAGTTTTCAATATTTCCATCTACAAAAAAGAAAAGTCAGTATAGAATTAATGTTGTGCCCTGTGTCATTTTAGCAATAAGAACAGTCATCTAAGGATATAGGAACTCATCAAAGAAAGAACTGTACACAATCTACTAAGATGAACATCTCTGATTTTTCTTTTCCTTTTCATATAATAGACTTGATCATTTCCTTAGTGGTGTACTACTAATTGTAATGATAATTTAATCTACATATTCAAAAAAAATTAGAACTTTCATAGAAAATAACCAACTGAAAATTTTAACTCTGTATCTTTAGGGCATTCAATAAAAGGCTCTCAAACATAAAAATATATTAAATTTGAATAAAATTCTAAGGCAGAAGTAGAATGGAAATTCAATTTGAGAATAAGCAAATATTAACAAAGGATAAGATTAATGAAAGTGTAAAAAATATATAAATGAAGTTCTAGTATTTTCTTCCTGGAACTTAGGAGGTCATCTTGCAAAGGCCCTTGTGCAAACGTACCTAAACCCCTTTGGAGGGTCCTTCCATAATTCCATGGGCAAGATGCTTCTCTGTGTGCCCAAGGAAGAGAGGCAAAGTGAGGAGGATTTGCAATTAAATGCCTGAAGAATCACTGTCACGAACAGGGTGTTCTATGTCCACTGACCTTGTAGTTATTACTAGTTCATGCTTCTTCAACATTGTTACTCTTCACTGAAAAACAAAATGCTTTACGAATACTAACCAATAAAAACAATCTTATCTCTTCCCCTCAGATGGTGCAATAAAGACTTAAAATACCAAGGAACTTTTCTGAACTATTACAAGTGGAAGAGGAATAGGGTGCTTGAGTCAGTCTAGGATTATTACTCTAATTTGTGACTCTAGGTGTGAGGTGAGGTATTTAACTTGAAGATTTCAACACTGTGGTTTGTTATGATTTGTTAAAACAGCCTGCTGGTTAGCAAGCTCTTTGTTTAGACATTTTCTGGGCTTGCCTTTCGTAGCAGGCCTGATGAGTTTGTCCTGCTGGGTCTCACATTCCCTTCACCCGGTGTCCCACCGGTAATGTGTACATAACTGACCCCGGGCATGGGCCTAAATAACAGAGGAGATTTTCACTGAGGGTGTTGGCTGCTCACTCCACTTCCTGGAGCTCAGGTGAGGTGAGCACTTCACCACTACGAGGAAGTCAGGGGAAAAGGCAGGGGGATGACAGGAGAGTGGAGGACCTTGGAGCGCCTCATCAGGGATGGTAGATAATGCCCTGAATCCTGGCCAGGACCCTCACGATGTCCCCCAGGATATGAGCATCTGTAAATTTGGCAGCTCTCAGGTCCAAGAGGTAGAGGGAACATCACATACATGGCAGCCCTGTTGAGGCAGTTTGAAATCCTTGACTTTGAGACGGTTGGAGAGGAGAATGAGGGTCTGAGCAGCTGATGCCATCTCTGGGTTTTTTCCGCTTGAGATATAATTCACAGGCCATAAAAATCACTCCTTTAAAGTATACAGTTCAGTGGGTTTTTTTGTATATTCTCAGAGTTCTGTGACCATTACCACTATCTAATTCCAGAATATTTTCATCACCCCAGAAAAAAACCTTATATCCATTGGCTGTCGTTCCCTATTCCTCCCTCCTTCCAGTGCCAGGCAACCCTTTCTGATGCTATGGATTTATCTAATTTGTCTATTAAGGACATTTCATATAAATGAAATCATGGAACACATGACCTTTTGTGTCTGGCTTCTTTCACATAATTTCCTTGAAGTTCTTCCATGGTTTCACACAAATCAGTGCTTCATTCTTTTTGATGGCCAAGTAATATTCCATATATGGCATAGTTTGTCCATCCATTCATCAGTTGATGGACATTTGGGTTGTTTCCACTTTTTGGCTATGACAGATAAGGCCATTGTGAACATTTGTAGAGAAGTTTAATGTTTCTTAAAAGTGCATGTCATTGAGAGCTCATTTTAGTTGAAAAATGCTGATAGGCTAGTCAAGATTCATTTATGCTAGACCTTACATTTGTCTGCATTGTGGATTGGGAGTTAAGAAATATAAGAATCTCTATTTACTTTATTATGCATCAGGGATGTGAAGAGAAAATTTTTATTTACCTGATTCATCTACATATTTTCAAATTACCTTTAGAAATTTCATTCAAAGTGATTGATGGTTGGTTATACCTTCATTGTCATGGCCATGCCTCATTTGCATTTCAGAAATGTCTCCTTACATATAATAGCTTTGATGGTTTGACTTCAGCCTATTCACCAGCCCAGTGCTTTCCAAACTGAGTGCCGAGGTGCCTTTGGGTACCACATGAAAATTACAGGGGCACTGCAAGAATATTTAACATTTTTGAGTTCAGGGTACTCAAAATTAGGTTATTACTACTTAAGATAGGTTCCAGTTTCAACATTAGAGAGTGACACATTCTGTTGAGTACTATCTTTGTGGAGCTGGGATTTTGGTCGTAGGTCTTACAAAAGCAAGCAATGCATGAAAATCAAGGTGGCACAGGAAGCAGGGTGGCTGTGTCCAATCTGAATCAAAGATTTGAGCAGTTACATAGTATCAAACTGATGCATACATTCCCCACAATAAGTAACTGTGGTTATTTAAGATGAAATAAAAAGTTTTTCTTTGGTGCTACTTAAATATTATTTGAATCTAAGCACTTAATACGTGAACCTTTTAGATATTTCTTTCAGCTTCAGGGGTGCCATGAAAAAATTACTGAGATACAAAGGTTGCACTGAAAGTTTGGGAACCTTTGTTGTAGTCCTTTCTCCCCTTAATTTCCAGTCTTTGCCCTTATCATTTCTAAAACACATCCCACTCTTTCATGAATCCCTGTCCTGCATATGTCTCTTTCACTTGGAGTTCCCCCTTTCTCTCCATTCTTCTTCTTCCTGGAAATCATTTTTTATACTTCAAGACTCCTATCAAATGTCCCCTCCTCTAGAGAACTTTCCTGGACCTCTCCAGGAATGATAGGTTGCTGAATCTTCAGGGCGCTCACAACATCCTACTCATTCTTCCATTCTTATACCCACCACACTTTGCTGTCGTAGTGCCTTTGTATCCCAACATGGTGCCTAGCACATTGTGGTTGGCCGGTTAACTGCAGGAATGGACTGAATAATAATTCAAGATATCCAATGAGCTACCTCCCACCTCTCCTTTAGGATACACATTTTTCACTGGAGGTAATTTACTACAGTAATACTGGAGAATAGTGTAAATAGAAGTGATTGTGGTACCAATAGAGCCTTATAATCAATCAGAGAGACCATTTAAATATAAAATGTGACCAGTTCAAAGGCAATTTCCTGACCACCTCCTGAAAGCACATGTTGAACACAATAGTTTTGCCAATATAAGATCTCCATTTAAAATGATAGAGTTCACTGTGAGTTCAGCCTGAATTTGGCTTAAATGAAATGAAATTGATAGCAGATGAAAGCTCAACAGGTTTCAGAATAATTATGTACTTGTTATGATGTTCTCACTAATTGGAGCACTAGCTCAATGAACCTCAGCTTCTGGAACTGCTCCTGGGGTAACTGGCAGACACATCTGCTGGGTACGAATCTGCATATTTGCTCATTTGCCAAAAATGTAAAGTAGAGCCTTGAATTAGTTTCAGTTCACTTAATCACTTCCAAGCTGAGGAATCAGCTGAATATATTATAATGCTTCCCCTTCCCCTTAACATGCCAAATTATAGCCACAAGTGAACATTCATAGAAGGCAACTTCAAAGTGAGATGTCTGGAATGGTGATGGCCAGAGACACACGCATCCTCTGGATGAACATATATTATTACTCTCCTTTATCTAAATAGGAACCAAGTGCTCCCACCAAAGAGGAGACTGACAAAAAGACACCTAAAGAGCTCTCATTTTCAAGAGAAGGGTGACACTTGTGTTTTCTTAAAGGAAGACCCCTTTAATTTATATTTCATTCCCTTTGGCAATGCGTACAGTAAAAGGTAAGTATTTGCATCAGGGTTTCAAAAGTTGTTCTTCTAACAGAATTGAAGTTTAACCTTCATTAGCCCCAGTGGTGTTCTGTCTAAAATAACTTTTGTCATGTACTTTAATGCCATGTTCATTTTATTTTATCATGGTTCTTAAATTACAGTAATCCTCCTTAACCTTAGATTCAATACAAAGGAATTTCATATTTATATTGTACTTGGCAGACTTAGGTTATCTTCAAATGTTCTACAGAAATAAAAGTATTTGCCCACAGAGCAGTAACCACCCTGTGGAGATGAAATGTGTTATAGTGAAAAGGTCTCTCTTCCTCTTCAAAACATCAATTGGAGTACTGTCTCCCATTGCCCCTCTTGGTTAAGGTTTATGTAACCTTTATTTCAAAGCATAAGCAGCAGTGCCTGACTGAGTTACCTGTGGGATAGGAATCCACGTATGGGACATGTCCTCAACCCACAATGCCAGCTCTGCCATGCGTGGCAGGGGGCCTGGAGCTCCTCTTCCCCAGGCCCCCCCTACTTCCTTGAACTGGTTCCACGTATGAAGGACCCACTGGCCTCCTCTATGTGCCAGACTTCCCTAGGTACTGTGTGCTTAGCCGTGAATACAGTGTACCTACACTAGGAGTTTATACTCTAATGGGAATCACAGACCTAAAGTAAGAAGAAAAATCAAGATAATATAAAATGATGATATGGTTGAAACAGGGTTATGGGAAAAGAATAGTTTCTGGATATAAGGAAGGTGCTGGTGGTCGGGAAAGGTTTTCTGTGGAAGTACTATTTGAGATGAAGCCAAAGATGAGAATGAATGCCTTCAAGAGACCCAGGGAAGAGCCCCACCGGTAGAGAGAACAGTGAGTGCAAGGACCCTGAGCACTGAAAGACACAAATCTCTGTTCCACCCACCCCTCCCCTGCCTCCCACAAATGCCCTCATATTCTGTTGCCCATTCACCTTTCAAGTATGTAAAATGAACAGTGATTCCATCTGGCAGACCCTCTGACTAGGCAAGGATCTGAGTGATTCAAAGAGCCAGCCACCCCTACTCCCTGAAGGCAGGGGTCTTGACAAATTACATGTACTCATATTTGGGTCCATGAAAGCTAAAAATATAGAGCTTTTCTGGAAGATAGTTTCACAGGGGCCAGAGCCTGTGTTTTATCAGTTAATGCTGAGAAACATGCAGACCTGTAAAACATGCCGGGCCCTAACATTCTGTGGGGTCTGTTTGCCCAATAAGTCTGTACACAGATGAGAAGTTGCTATTTTGCCTGTTTTGACCCCAAAGTGGCGCTCACCTCTTGGATTCTTTTCAGGTACAGGGAGTCTGAATAAAAGGCAGACCCAGCACTGAGGGCTGTGCTCTTAGCCTTGGCCTCTGAGGCATCCTCATGGCTTGGGGGCCCACAGCGACCTCACAGTGGCTGTCATCTGCTGCCATCATATCCTCCACTCATCCTACTCCAAGAGGGTACTTCACTGCAGAGGGGGTGACAATGCATGTAGGTGACCTGTTGCCATCTCCTGGGGTAAGAAACAGGAGCATGCAAAAGTGGGGTGACTAGGCTTGGTGGGAGGGCACCTAGGTCAGTGCTGGTGATGTTCTCCCTTAAGCCTGAGGAATTCCCATCATTGTTCAAGACCCAGCCCAGGGAACTTGCTATGAAGTCTTACCTGATCACACCTTATTCCAGCCCCAAGGACACCAATACTTTGCACAGCCCCTGTGCACCCCCAGACCTGTGCCTGTCCGACCCAGTGAACTGAAGTGTAACTGGGATCCTAGACCCTATTTGGACTGAGAGCTCATCTGTGTTTTGCCCATTTTTACATCTTCAGAGTGCCTGCTCAAAAGATGTTTGTTGTAAATTAATAAATAAATGCATGATATATAATAAACATCAGCTCTACCAAAGCAATATCAGAAATGTTGGCTGCAAACCAGTGATAGTAGCAGAGCCTGACACGATATGATAACTGGGGGAAGAGAGAAAAGATTTCCTCAGCAGAAGCCCTATCCACATGAATTAAGGACCGTCACCCACCTAGGACTGTTAATCTTTTGTTCATGAAGACATCTTATTTCCCCGGCTTTGGAAAATAATGAGCAGATGGAGAGACTGAGATGTTTTGATGAAATTACCTCATTACTTAATGGGTTAGCCTGAACACTTTTTGGTCAAAATGTGTGTTTCAACCTCTCTGTCTTACTAACTTAGGAACTGTAATATTCTGAACAAAATGGAGTCCTTATCTGAACTTTGAAACTTTTGTAATGCCTTAAGGCCATCATAACATTCAGACCCCTGCCCTGGTTTCCTCTGGAAAATGCATAGGAAATACAGCGAAGTCTTTACTGACCCCAGGGCATAGCTGGCACAGTAATTTTTTGAGTAAATCTTAAAATAATCTGGTTTTCTTATGGCCTGTGCTTTCCCCCACAAAGTCATAAGCTATAAAAAATTTGAATGTGTTTATGCTTCTGGTTAATCAAGGTTTACTGTCTGCTTTAAACTTAGTGCCAAGTGACATCCAGTAATCATTCTTTGTTTGGAGCATCCTAGCAGCCAAGAAGCCAAATTCATCACCAAGTGACAGTTGTACTCACATTCCAGAAGAGAGACAACTCATAAACCTTTCATCTTTATTTATTTTTCTTTTACCCTCATCAGGGAATCTTATAGCCTGGTGCTATTAGTAGACAGGGCATGACCTTTCACACTACTGTAATATTTCTTCAGGTGGTGTGCTTAGTAATAAGTCCCTGAAAAAATGGATATGTAGAGAGTAGGATGTATAATTCCTACCCTCCTAGAATATTTCACAGTGATAAGCAGGTGATGAATAGCTGATGAGCATTGACTACCTCCTCAGTCAAACCCTGTATTCTGGTGTGTGGTGTTTGCATGTGTGTTTTACAGCTGCTGTCCAGACTGTACTCTCTATTATTTAACCATTAGGGTGATCCCAGATAATCAAAGAAAAACAATTGAAGTGACATCAGATGCATTATTTTATCCATCTACAATATTAACAATGCGGCATAATAAAACTCTCCTGGAACACATTTTGCCTTAATGTATCAGTGGCAAAAGCTGCAAACAATGTCTGAAATCTCACTCGACTCACAGATGTAGGCATGTTTTAATGAATTGAATAACAAGAAAATAATTCTTTTAGCTAGAGACTGTATAGCAGAGATGGGCTTCATTTGATAATCATTTTTGTTTTTTTGACATCTATATCCGAAGAGAAAAGGACCTGGATCAAACATTTACTGCCTGGGAACTTTGGTCACATTGGCAGCTCTTCTAAACCTTGGAAACCTGCCTTACAGGGTTGTGGGGTGGATAAAGCTGGAGGGGAAGGGTGTCACCGAAGGAGAACACTGGCCCTGCAGTCTGACCACCAAGCCTCACTTCTCATTGATGAAAAACAATGAATAAACTACCTAACTTCTCTGAGTCCCACTTCCTCATGTAATGAATGTGGATAACAATACAGTCCTCACAGGATTGTTAGGAATTAGATGGCTATATTGCAAGGAAATTGACTGGAACATAGTAATTGCTCCTCGAGTATAAAGGCTGCTCACACTCTCCTTATAAGCCTGAGGAAATTATTCCTCATATAAGACTCACATCAAGTGACTCAAGTCAAATTGCTCAGCCCAATCAATAAATATTGGGTAATAAGAATGGTGTGAAAGAACTCTGTCAATATTAATTAAGGACAAAATTTAACAATAAAAAGATTTACTTTCCCACTGTAAAATCTCTAAAACTGGACATAACATTTGAGGCAAGTCCTCAGGCATTGGACCATAGGCAGCTCTGCCTGGTGATCAGTGTCTGAAAACTTGTTTCTTAGATTTTGTTTTGTGTTTTGTTTTCTGGTGGGATGATAAATCCAGTCTATATCACTCCGTTGTGGCTGGAAGTGGAGGACCGCAAGTGGTCTGTGATGCATTAAAGATGCACGTACTAAAAATAATAATAATAAGAGACACAGCTAAAAAGCCAATGGAAGGAATAAAATGCAATGTTAAAAATTTTTATTAATCCAAATAAAATCAGAAAAGAAAGAGGAACAAAAAAAAATAACCAATAGAAAACAAAGAAAAAGGTGGTAGATTAAAACCATATCAATAATTAAGTTAAATGTAAATGGACCAAACATTCCACTGAAAGACAGACTGGATGAAAGTTTAGACTATGGTGAACATGGAGCTGCTCTACCAGGCCCTCTTCAAAGAAGGGCTTGTTGTCAGACTGATAGAAGTGGACCTTCATCTGTTAGTTACTTCAAGGTTTGCCACAGATACAGAAAATTGCTTCACTCAAAGCATGCCCTTCCCAGTGTGGTCCACATCCAATTATGGATTGAGGCAGGTTCATGAGGACCTGGTCATTTCAGCCCAGCGTGGACAACTCTGACAAGTCGTATGTGCCCTGGAGCTCCTGGTGGGATGGGCTGAGGCTACCTCAAGGCTTCAGTGCAATCTGACTTTTCTCTCTGCCCCATCCTTGCCCGGTGCTCCCTTTCCAAAGTTGCTGACTCTAGCAAATGCTCTGCACAGCAAACTCCAGCTCATCACCTGCTTTTAAAGAATACAGCCTGTGACAAAGGCCCAATTATATGCTTCCCCTAAGAGATGGGACTTAAATGTAAAGACACATTAAGTAAAAGTATAAGAAAAGATACACAACACAAACAGTAAACTTACAAAACTAATATGACAATTGTCATATTAGAAAAGGTAGAATTTTCGAGACAAGGAGTGTCACCAAAGAGAGAGCTGCTTAAATGATAAAAGGATAAATTCAATAGGAAATCACAAAAATCCTAAAAGTGTATGTACCAAATAATGGAGTTTCAAAACATATGAAAAAAACTGACAAAAATAAAGGAAAAAAATTCATAACTGGGTAGCTAAACACCACTTTGTAGAAGTAGAAAAAATTCAGTAGGAAATTAAAAGATCTGAAATCAATATCAATCAACTTGACTCAATATTCATTAACAGAATAATATAAGCAACAGTGGCAAAATTCACATTTTTTCAAGTGAACATGGTATATTCACTAAGATACCATATGCTAGAGTGTGAAACAAGCCTTAAAAAATTGAAATACTGCTCTGCCTATATTAAAGATGGTAGCATGAGAGGTGAGACAGAGGCCTCTTCCTAAAACTGCTTATGATACAAAAATATAATTAATACAAATAATCCTGAAATATCAACAGGAAAGAAGGCTGTGCCAGAATGCATATACCTGGAGAAAAGAACAGACCTCACGGAACAGGGTAACATACCAAAGCCATGACCTGGCGGGGCCCAAGTCCTTCCCCACCCCAGCTCACTGGTGGCAGGATGAGAAATGGATCAGGGAGGGAGTGGAGGCCTGGGACTGCTGAACACCTAACTCTGGAGATCTGCTCTGGGAGCACAAACCTACATTGCATGGTGCTCTGTTGATTAGGGGGGTTAGAAAGCTAAGACAGGCAGAATACCTGGAGAGACTGAGATTCCAGCCACTTGTGGAAAACAGGGATCCATATCTGGCTGCTCTGGGACAAAAGAAAGGCAGGCAGTCTTAGAGACTTCCTAACAGTGAGAGGGCTGCTAAAGGGGCAAGGACTGCACAGAGCTTACTGCTCATGAGAAAGGACAGGTAGACAAAATTGTCTGGGTGCACATTGCCCACCATGTTGGGAACGTTCACGATCTTCAGGCACTCCAGCCCCCTGGATGGCTATGCAGCTCTAAGGCTCCCCACCGTGATGAGCAGCATGCTGCGCCTTCCTTCCAGCCAGCCCACACCTGGCTCACAAACCAGAAAACCCTGCCCTGGCGTCAGGCCAGGCAGAGGGAAGCCCCACCTACAGCAGTTACAAACACAAAGCATAGAGGCTTATACTTCTGTGCTCAGCCCACTGGTTCTGGCAGTGGAGACAGGCATAGCAGCCAGAAAGCCGGAAACAGCTCTTTTCTCCCACAGGCACCAGCACCGCTTCCCTGCGGTTCCTGACATTGCTCCAGGGGCTGAGCAGTTCCAGGGAGCAGAGCTTCTGGGCCAGAGGGCGCCACATACAAATATGAAAAGGAACCTGGTTCAAAGCAAAATCACACATACACTAGACAAAGAGTCAAATGAAACTCATCTCATGACTCTTCCTGAAAGAGATTTCAAAATAAAAATCATAAACTTGCTCATGGAGGTACAGAAAAATATTGAAGAACTCAGAAATGAATTCCTGTCAGGGATCCAATCGTTATGGAACACAGTATCAGAAATGAAACATACAATGGGAGGTTTTAAAAGCAGATTAGATATGGTGGAGGAGATGATAAATGAAATAGAAATTAGAGAATAGGAATATAAAGAAGCTGAAGCACAAAGAGAAAAACGGATCTCTAAGAATGAAAGAATATTGAGAGAATGGTGTGACCAAGCCAAACAGAAGAATATTTGTATTATAGGAGTACCGGAAGAAGAGGAAGAGAGAAAAAGGGATAGAAAGTGTCTTTGAGGAGGTAATTGCTGAAAACGTCCCCAATCTAGAGAAGGAGATAGTCCCTCAGGCCATGGAGGTGCACAGATCTCCCAACATAAGGGACTGAAGGAAGACAACACAAGACATATATAATAATTAAAATGGCAAAGATCAAGGATGAGGACAGACTATTAAAAGCAGCCAGAGAGAGAAATAAGATCACATATAACGGAAAACTCATCAGGCTATCATCAGACTTCTCATCAGAAACCTTACAGGCCAGAAGGGAGTGGCATGATATATTTAATGCAATGCAGCAGAGGGGCCTCAAACCAAGAATACTTCATCGGGCAACAAGATTATCATTTAAATTTGAAGGAGGGATGAAACAATTTCCAGATAAGCAAAAGCCAAGAGAATTTACCACCTACAAACCATCTCTACAGTGTATTTTGGAGGGACTGCTTGAGATGGAAGTGTTCCTAAAGTTTAATAACTGTCACCAGAGGTAATAAAACCACAGTAAAGAAAGTAGAACAGCTAATTACTTAACAAATGCAAAATTAAATCAACTACCCCCAAAGTCAGTCAAGGGATAGACAAAGAGTACAGAATATGATACTTAATATAAAAAGAATGGAGGAGGAAGAAAAAGCAGAAGGAAAAAAGAACCTTTATATTGTATTTGTAATAGCATACTAAGTGAGTTAAGTTAGGGTTTTAGATAGTAAGGAAGTTAACCTTGAACCTTTGATAACCATGAATCTAAAGCCTGCAATAGCAATAAGTACATATCTATCGATACTCACCATAAATATAAATGGTCTGAATGTACTAATCAAAAGACATAGAATCACTGAATGGATAAAAAACAAGACCCATCTATATGCTGCCTACAAGAGACTCACTTTAAACCCAAAGACATACAAAAACTAAAAGTGAAGGCATGGAAAAAGATATTTCATGCAACTAATAGGAAGAAAAAAGCAGGAGTTGCAGTACTTGTATGGACAAAATAGACTTCAAAACAAAGAAAGTCACAAGAGACAAAGAAGGACATTACATAATGATAAGCGGGTCAGCCAACAAGAGGATATAACCATTATAAATATCTATGCACCCAACACAGGAGCACCTACATATGTGAAACAAATACTAACAGAACTAAAAGGAGAAATAGAATGCAATGCATTCATTCTAGGAGACTTCAACACTCCACTCACTCCAAAGAGCAGATCAACCAGACAGAAAATAAGGAAGGACACAGAGGCACTGAACAACACATGGGAACAGATGGGCCTAACTGACATCTATAGAACACTCCACCCAAAAGCAGCAGGATACATATTGTTCTCAAGTACACATGGAACACTTTCCAGAATAGACCACATAATGGGCCACAAAAATAGCCTCAGCAAATTCAAAAAGGCTGAAATTGTACCAACCAACTTCTCAAATCACAAAGGTATGAAACTAGAATTAAATTGTACAAAGAAAACAAAAAGGCTCACAAACACATAGAGCCTTAACAACATGCTCCTAAAAAATCAGTGGATCAATGACCAAATTAAAACAGATATCAAGCAATATGTGGAGACAAATGAAAACAACAGCTCAATGCCCCAACTTCTGTGGGACGCAGCAAAGGCAGTTCTAAGTGGAAAGTATATAGCAATCCAGGCCTATTTAAAGAAGGAAGAACAATCCCAAATGAACAGTCTAAATTCACAATTATTGAAAGTGGAAAAAGAAGAACAAATAAGGCCCAAAGTCAGTAGGAGGAAGGACATAATAAAGATCAGAGAAAAATAAATAAAATTGAGAAGAATAAAACAATAGAAAAAATTAATGAAACCAAGAGCTGATTTTTTGATAAAATAAACAAAATAGATAAACTCCTAGCCAGACTTATCAAGAAAAAAAGAGAATCTACACACATAAACAGAATCACAAACCAACAAGGGAAAATCACTACAGACACCACCAAAATACAAAGAATTAGAGAATACTATGAAAAATTATATGCTAATAAACTGCATAACCTAGAAGAAATGGACAACTTTATAGAAAAATACAACCTTCCAAGACTGACCCAGGAAGAAACAGAAAATCTGAACAGACCAATTACAAGCAATGAAATTGAATCAGTAATCAAAAAACTTCCCAAGAACAAAACCCCCAGAGCAGATAGCTTCACCACTGAATTTTATCAGACCTTTAGAAGAGACATAATATCCATTCTCCTTAAAGTTTTCCAAAATATGGAAGAGGAGGGAATACTTCCAAACTCATTCTGTGAAGCCGGCATCATTCTAATACCAAAACCAGGCAAAGACACCACCAAAAAAGAAAATTACAGACCAATATCCCTAATGAACATAGATGCAAAAATACTCAACAAAATATTAGCAAACAGAACTCAAAAATACATCAAGAGGATCATAAATAATGATAAGTGAGATTCATCCCAGGAATGCAAGGAAGGTACAACATTCGAAAATCCATCAACATCATCGACAATATCAATGAAAAGAAGGACCAAAATCACATGATCATCTCATAGATGCTGAAAAAGCATCTGACAAAATTCAACACCCATTCATGATAAAAACTTTCAACAAAATAGGTATAGAGGGCAAGTTCCTCAACATAATAAAGGCTGTATATGACAAACTGACAGCCAACATCATTCTTAACAGTGAAAAGCTGAAAGCTTTTCCTGTAAGACCGGGAAGAAGACAAGGATACCCACTCTTCCCACTTTTATTCAAAATCATACTGGAAGTCCTAGCCATGGCAATCAGACAACACAAAGAAGTAAAAGGCATCCAGATTGGTAAGGAAGAAGTCAAACTGTCACTATTTGCAGATGACATGATATTGTACATAAAAAACCCTAAAGAATCCACTCCAGAACTACTAGAACTAATATCTGAATTCAGCAAAGTTGCAGAATACAAAATTAATACACAGTAATCTGTTGCATTCCTATACACTAAAGATGAACAAGCAGAAAGAGAAATCAGGAAAACAATTCCATTCACAACTTCATCAAAAAGAATAAAACATCTAGGAATAAACCTAACCAAGGAAGTGAAAGACCTATACTCTGAAAACTACAAGACACTAATTCATGTTCTTGGATAGAAATTCATCCCATGCTCTAGGGTAGAAAGATTTAATATTGTCAAAATGGCCATCCTGCCTAAAGCAATCTACAGATTCAGTATAATCCCTATCAAAATACTGGCAGCATTCTTTAACAAACTGGAACAAATCGTTCTAAAATTCATATGGAACCACAAATGACCCCAAATAGCCAAAGCAATCCTGAGAAGGAAGAATGAAGCTGGAGGGATTATGCTCCCCACCTTCAAGATCTACTACAAAGCCACAGTAATCAAGACAATTTGGTATTGGCACAAGAACAGACCCATAGATCAATGGAACAGAATAGAGAGCCCAGATATAAACCCACACATATATGGCCAATTAATATATGATAAAGGAGCCATGGACATACAATGGGGAAATGACAGCCTCTTCAACAGCTGGTGTTGGCAAAACTGGACAGCTACATGCAAGAGAATGAAACTGGATTACTGTCTAACTCCATACACAAAAGTAAACTTGAAATGGATCAAAGATCTGAATGTAAGTCATGAAACCATAAAACTCTTAAAAGAAAACATAGCAAAACTCTATTGAATATAAACATGAGCTACTTTTTCATGAAAATTTCTCCTCGGGCAAGGGAAACAAAAGCAAAAATGAACAAGTGGGACTATATCAAACTAAAAACCTTCTGTACAGCAAAGGTCACCATCAGTATAACAAAAGGCATCCTACAGTATGGCAGAATATATTCATAAATGACATATCCAATAAGGGGTTGACATCCAAAATATATAAAGAGCTCATGCACTTCAACAGCCAAAAAGCAAATAACACAATTAAAAAATGGCAGAGGATCTGAACAGATACTTCTCCAAAGAAGAAATTCAGATGGCCAACAGGCACATGAAAAGATGCTCCACATCACTAATTATCAGGGTAATGCAAATTTAAACCACAATGACATATCACCTCACACCAGTTAGAATGGCCAACATCCAAAAGATGAACAACAACAAATGCTGGTGAGGATGTGGAGAAAGGGGAACCCTCCAACACTGCTGGTGGTAATGTAAATTACTTTAACCATTGTGGAAAGCAGTATGGAGGTTCCTCAAAAAACTAAAAATAAAAATACCATTTGACCCAGGAATTCCACTCCTGGGAATTTACCCTAAGAAAATAGGATCCAGATTCAAAAAGACATGTGCACCCCTATGTTTATTGCTGCACTATTTACAATAGCCAAGAAATGGAAGCAACCTAAGTGTCCATCAGTAGATGAATGGATAAAGAAGAGGTGGTACATATACACAATGGAATATTATTCAGCCATAAGAAGAAAAAAAATCCTACCATTTGCAACAGCATGGATGGAGCTAGAGGGTATTATGCTCAGTGAAATAAGCCAGGTGGAATAAGACAAGTATCAAATGATTTCACTCATCTGTGGAATATAACAACAAAGCAAAAACCAAAGGAACAAAACAGCGGCAGACTCACAGAACCCAAGAATGGACTAACAGTTACCAAAGGGAAAGGGACTGGGGAGGATGGGTGGGAAGGGAGGGAGAAGGGGAATAAGGGGCATTATGATTCACACACATATTGTAGGGGGGAGCACGGGGAAGGAAGTAGAGCACAGAGAAGAGAAGTAGTGACTTTAAAGCATTTTACTATGCTGATGGACAGTGACTGTAATGGGGTATGTGGTGGGGACTTGATAATAGGGGTAATGTAGTAACCACAATATTGCTCATGTGAAACCTGAGCATAAGGTTGTTATCAATGATACCTTAATTTTTAAAAAATTACCTTTTGAGACCTGTACAGACCTGAAAAAAAAAGAAAAGATAAGATAAGAAAAGAATGGAGATTTGGGAATGTGCAGTTTGGATGCTCCAATAGCTCTGCCTCACAAGACCATGACTGTTGCTTTTCGTCCTCACATCTGCATCCCAGTGTGTTAGTGCAGGGGATATGCAAAATGTCACTAGGCGTAACTTTGTGGTGTATTAACCACATCTTTCATTTTCTCTATTCTACTGATTTGGGGTCTCGTAGACCTGGAGAGACTGTCCCTCCCAGGGTTAGCCAATTGGTAGGGATAATAAACAGCTTGCCTGATAAAATGCAAAGCAACCAATTTGGGAGCCCATCCCCCAACAGTCTCCTTTATGGGGCTCTCAGACTCTGAGCCACTATGCCCTATCCTAATCCCCCAGTTCAGGTACCAGACAACCAGGGACAGCCCCTGTGCCCCAGATCCCACTGAAGTGATTCAAACTAGCCAACCCTAAGCCTGCTTGCCCTGCCTCATCCATTCCTCCCCATGGAAACCACAGTACAGGTACATGCCCTCTGTTTCCCTCCTGCTCCTTCTGCCTCCTGACCAACCCTGGTGCTTTTCTGTGTGGCTCTGCATGGCAGTGAGCCCTCTCTTCCTGGGAATTTTGGACAATAAGCTATCGTTGCAATGGCAATTATCCTGATCTGTTGGCCTCACTATACCTAAATAATAATAAAACTGATATTAAAACAACTGAGCACTGAAAATTTTATTGAGAAAAAAGCTCCTTAGGACATTTTTAAGTAAAGCTGCATTAAGTAGCTGGCCAGACAGTCAGCTACCCTAAGCTAATTTCTAGAGGGCATAACAGCATCACTAGACTAGCTCATATGTCAGGATTCCTTACATGGCAGAATATAAGCCTGCCCCACTTCCTCCAGAGTAGATGGAAGCCTGGAGCAGAGCTGAGAGCTGGTCCATGCACATGGAGGCTCCCTGCCATGTGCACATGCCCACCACACAAGGCAACCCATGGTCTTGGGGAGGCCATGACGCTCGCCCGCTGAGAGAGGCCAAAAGTCAGCAAAGACCTCAGAAATATTCTAATCGATCATGCATAGCTGGCCTTTCTGCTAGGGCCAATGATTTCTTTTTCTATAAAAAATGTAAACCCTTTAATATGACTATTAAATTTAATATGCAGGTCTTTATTTAACCTGATTAATGAGTCTTCTGTTTCAGAAAGATTGAAGGGAGAGGGGAAGAAGGAGGAGGCGGAGGAGGGAGAGAAAGGAGGGGAAAGAACAAAGAAAGGAAGGGAGGTTAAAGAGGAAGAACCATGGGAGGGCGCGAAATCATTTGGTAAATGAAGTGCAGGGAAGGAACATGAAAACTTGCCTAAAGCAATATTAATATGTTAGTCTGGCAGGGCTTCTATAGCAAAATACCACGTATGTGGTGGTTGAAGCAACAGAATGTATTTTCTCCCAATTCTAGAAGCCAGATGTCCCAGATTAAGGTGTCAGCAGACTGGGTTCCTGAGCCCCCCTCTCCAGCTTACAGAGACCTTCTCGCTGGGAGCTCACACGGCCTCTGTGTGCCCACACCCCTGCTGTGCTTCTTATAAGAAGGGGAATTGGGGTGTCCAAATCTCCTCCTCTGAAAGGAGCACCAGTCAGGTTGGATGAGGGTCCACCTCAATGGCCTCATTTTAACTTAATCACCTTTTTATATTTAATTTTTTTTGTTATTGATATATTTTTATTGAACTATAGTTGATATGCAATATATATTGGTGTCAAATATACAACATAGACATTGAACAGTTATGTACATTATTAAATCCTCACTCCACCTGGTGTAGCTACTATCTGTGCAATATGGAAAGATGTTACAGAACTATTGGCTGTATTCTCTATGCTATACTTTGATCCCTGTGACTAACTTATATCATAATTGAGATTTTGTGCCTCTTTATCCCATTCACCTAGGTCGCTCATCCACCCTAACCCCTCCACTGGTAACCACCAGTCACTTCTCAATGTCTATGAGTCTGCTGCTATTTTATTCATTTTGTTTTGTTTGTTTTTAGATTCCACAAATAAGGGAAATCCTATGGTATTTACCTTTTTCCACCTAACCTATTTCACTTAGCAAAATACCCTCTAAGTCTAACCATGTTGTTACAAATGGCAGGAAATAACAAGTGCTGGTGAGGATGTGGAGAAAGGGAGGCCTCCTACACTATTGGTGGGAATGTAATTGGTGCAGCCACTGTGGAAATTTTCTCAAAAATCTAAAAATGAGAATACCATATGACCCAGTTATTCCACTTTAGGAATTAACCTGAAGAAAAAAAAATCTCTAACTCAAAAAGATTTTTGCACCCCTAGGCTTATTGCCACATTATTTACGATAGCCAAGATACGGAAGCAACTGAAGTGCCCATTAATAGATGAATGGATAAAGAAGATGTGGCACATTTACACAATGGAATATTATTCAGCCATAAAACAGAAAGAAATCCTGCCATCTAATCAACTTTTTAAAGACTATTCAAATACAGTCACATTCTGAGCTACTAGGGGTTAGAGCTTCACACATGAATTTGGAGAGGATAAAATTCAACCCATAACAGTTAGTAGCATGCACTACCAGGCAGATCAGTGTATTAGCAGAAGGCCTAGGTTTGAGGCCGACTTAGCCACTTACAAGCTGTGAGTTCTTTAGCAAATTTCTTATCCTCTCTGTGTCTCATTTTCCTCATCTATAAAAATGGAGATAATAGTATATAGCTGATAGAGATTTTCATGAGAATTAAAAAAGGCAAGCAGAGCAGTGATAGGCATTTGTTCAGCTCAGAGTGTTACTATCATTATATCATTTCAGTGGAATTCACTTTTGCCCTCAGTGAGTTGGGTCACTTACACTGCCCAGCTATGAGTGAAGGCAGCACTGTGAAATGAAAGATAACTCCCAATAAGCTAAAATGTCAGTTTATATCAGAAATTTATTATCTTATTTTGAACATAAAGAAAGAAGTAATTTTACATAATGGAAAATCAGTTTCCCTTGCAGTCATTTAAAAAATGTTGGACAAAATGTAAAGAACATCAGCTTGAGGGGAGCATCATTTCTAGCCCTTAACAGGGTCTCAGAGTCTCAGCCCAGCACATGTGTGTAGCTATTTTACCCAAAAGCCTTGAGGACATTCACTAATCCAACCAAGCAAGATGTTTGGGCAGAATACCAAGGAGGGTGGGCTAGGTTGCACATGAAACTAAGAAATTAATTGTACTGGACATAATTGGGAAAGCAACGGGATGCAAAAGCACAGTTAGCATGAAACTTAGATAACAAGGGCATTTGAGAAAGGGAATTTGCAGGTCTTTTCCAGCACCATCGAGTGTACAGATATTGAGCCTGCAGACATAAGAATCCCTATCACTGTGGAGCCCGGCTGGCTCTTGCAGGGCCAAAATGGTTGGTCTGATCTCACTCCAGCTGGAAAAGTGTCCCCAGTGTTTCTGGGATTGAGGATCTGAAGAATATATTTAAATTTTCTGAGTTTTATTTCCTTCAGCTATGAAACAGGAATGATAATATCCTCTTTGTAAGGTTGCTGGGAACATGAACAAAAAGGAATGCAAAGCACACAGCAATAGCAGTTATTTTTATTGTAATTATCTCTCTCTCTGTCCCATTTCCACACGAGGAAAAAACTTGTGGATTATTAATTCGGTGTGCAGAAACACTGACACTATGGTGAAGAACACCCCTTATATCAGATACGAATATTCTGGTCTCTATTGCAAATTAGTAAGTTAGCTTTCTATTGTGCACACTAGACTCTTGTGAGTTTGGTTAGTTCAGTCTGATCTGTTCTGGAACACCATCCTATGGTTCAGCCATCTGGGGAAGGTATGGCCACCAGGCTTCTAATTGCAGCATATAAAATATAGGAGGTCCAGGGCTTGTGACAAAGCCATTATATTCTCATCCCCACCCTTAATGCTCAGAATATTTGGTGAATGACAAGACCAGATAGAGAAAATTATTATAATTGCTTTCATTGAAAAATACTACTCAGGGTAGCATATCACTTAATTCTAATATCAACTTTGTGGAAGTAGAGAGGACAGTGAGTCACCATCTTTCTTTCACAAAAAGAAAAACTAAGACTTGAGAGTTTAAAAGTCTTGCCCCAAATCATCCAGTTGTTATCAGATAGAATCAATCTAGATGATTCCACCACAAACCTCTGCCAAATAATATGGGATTACATTTATACAAGCTTGAGCCAGCTTTCTTAGTGCTCCTTTTTTAGAGGAAATCTTCCCTTGCAATCACTTCTGATCATGCAGTAAAACATTTTAATGCTCAATGAGATTTCATGTTGTAAAAAAGAGTAACGCAAGCAACTGTATTATGGTAAACTGGAAAAATTAGGCTGAACCTTTGACCTTAAGATATGTTCTGGCAACAGCTGGGTAGTTCCTGTTGGACCAGTCTTCCCACAAACGACAGCTATAAACTCTGGATGAAATATGAAGACAACAGTTCTGGATGCTATAGAAAAACCAAAGAAGGAAGCTACTAGGAGACCAACACAGGGAAGAAGGGAGGTACTGGGGGTTAGTTGCTCATTTTATGCTTTTTAACCTGAGGGGAGGGTCCAGTCTGTACCAGATGGCTAACCTGAGTTTTCAAAACAATTCGTTTTGGTGTAAGTCTCATTGGCTTGAAGAATGAGAGAATTCCAATTGGAGAGAACTAGTAGCTGGAAAATGCGGAAAAAAAGTCTCAGAAACGAAAGAGCCAGAGAACCAGATTCTGCATAAAAACACAGCCCAGACCCCTTGCTGACCTTTGAATCACACACACAGCCTGACTCCAAGCTGAAGTGAAACAGGGAAGAAAAGTTTTCAATTTGAGTTCAACAGGTTACCTGCCTGCCCAAACAACACGTCCACGGGTTTTGTAGTTACATAGCAGAATCCAGAATCTACATAGTGTATCATTCACTATACATAGGACACATTCCAAAATTATTTGATATACAAAGAAACAGGAAAAAAAATACCCATACTTAGAGGAAAGACAATCAACAGGTATAACCGAGATGATCCAGAAATTGGAATTAGTAGACAAATATTTTAAAGAAGTCATTTTGACTATACTCCAGCCATAAAAGAAAATGTGTTGTAATTAATGCAAAGAGGGAAAATCTTAGCAGAGAAATAGAAACCATAAAAAAGAACCAAATGGAAATTCTATGACTGAAAAGCATAATACTTAAAATTAAAAATTCATTGGATGAATTTTAAGAGCAAATTGAGGGTGTCAGAATTTTTTTAAATATAAAAGTAGAAATTATCCTACATAAAAAACAGAGAGAAAAAATATATTTTAAAAACTGAACAGAACTCAGGGAACTATGAGATCCCTAGGTGAAGGCAAGATCTAGCAGGTCATCTACACTAGTGGTCATGCATGATTGTTCCGAGGTGCTCAGTTAGCCAGATGTCCCAAAGGTGGAATTACCCCTCACTCACTTGTAGACAAAAACTCTAAATGACCTTATTAAATATAACTCTTACCACTCATAAATTTCAGTGTTGCTAAGAAATCAGGTCATAATAGCAAGATAAGCTTGGTAATACAGACCATGTGAAAGTTAAAGAATCTATCATTTCTTGGAAACAGAAAGAACCAAATCTTCAAGAACTACAAGCCTCCTGAAAGACATGGATTTAAAAGTCTCACTGATGTAAAAGAGAAACTGAATTGTGAAAAGGAATTCAACCTTTTTATATTGCTCACATTCAAGTCTTGGGTGGCACAGTGGATGCTGGGTCCTGACCAAGAATCAGTTACTTGACAACCAGATCCTGCAACTTCAGTCGGTTGGAGGAGGAATTCATTTTCCTCTTAGGTCTCGTGAAACTCTACAACTCCAGGATGGCAACCCCAGAAAAATATAAGAAATCAATCAATCAGTCAGTCCATGGCTTTAGCACATTTGTAACTAGTGTTAATGTTTATAAGATCAAACAGCTTGGTTGCTATACTTCTGTGCATTTTTTCCCGTGCTTCTTAAGGTATTTGGAGCATAGATGAGATTTGTGATTTTATTTAGTGTTTAGAAGAGTTTGATTAAATGAGTTTGCAATCAATGTGCAAGCATCTGGATAGTTTGTTAAATGTGTACGTTTTGATTTATTCACCTTAAGTAGCATATAAATACTTAGAAGAATATTGGTTATTTATGTTTAATGTTTGAAGGAATGTTGGTTGTTCAAATAAATAATATTAAAAACTGGATGTTGAATAAAATATGAATAGTTGCTAGATCTATTTACTGTTTGAGGTGCTTTTGTTCATGGAGAAGAATCCAGACAACAATTTTTAATAAAGTTTATAGCAAATGTGGGCAACATCTAAAAGGAAATAGATATTTTATGCAGATATCCATAATATGCATATTGCATATTACTCAAATTCCAACTTAAGAAACCTCTAACTTCTGTGTCCTATGTTTTGCTTTCAACAGATCAGATTAAACCCACTTCTGACCAGAGAATAACATAGTATCATCCCAACAACTGGAGGTACACATCAAGGAAAAAGGACATTTTGCATTTCTGGCTGAGATTCATTCCACACAAGAAACACATTTGATATTTGACAATTTTTCTTTCCAATGTACACATCTAAGCTCATCTGTCAGGCTGGCAAGGGACCCACATGCAAGGTAATAACCAGGTTTCAGTAAAAATAGACATCAAAACAAAAAGACCAAAAGACAGGTCCTTCAAACTGGCTGCAAACGTTATTTCTCCCTACCCATATCTTTTTTTCCCCCATAATTCTTTTACCTTTATTTACCAGTTAATTTGTGCTCTAGGAGTATCCCAAAGTGGCTGATTAAACAATTTTTTTTAGTAACACTCAAATTTTAAGATGACATGTATACATATTAATTTCCTGTAATCTTTTTAATGGTTAAATTGTCCTCGGCAGATGGCTCTCGTATCCTTTGGAGATGACCCTAGTAATTTTTTTATTTGTGGTAAATGTACATAACATAAACTTCACCATTGTAACTATTTTTAAGCGTATAGTTCAACAGCACTGAGTACATTCACGCTGGGCAGCCGTCACCCCCATCCATCTCCAGAATGCTTCTCATCGTTCCGAACTGAGACCCTACCTCCATTGAACACTCATTCTCCATTCCTTCCTCTCCATAGTCTCTGGCATCCACCACTCTTTCTGTGTCTGAATTTGACTACTCCAGGCCCCTCAGATAAGTGAAATCATACAGGATTGGTCTTTTGGTGACTGGCTTATTTTACTTAGGGCAATGTCTTCAAGGTTCATTCCTGTTGCAGCATGTGTCAGATTTTTTTTTTTTCGTTTTGTTAATGTACAATCACTTGAACAACATTATGGTTACTAGACCCCCTATTATAAAGTCTCCCCCACATACACCACTATAGTCACTGTCCATCAGTGTAGTAAGATGCTATAGAATCATTACTTTCTTCTCTATAAATACTGCCTTTCCCATGTCCCCTGCTGGTGCATTAGATGTGCTAATCGTAATGCCTCTTTTCCCTCCTTATCCCTCCCTTCCCACCCATCCTCCCCAGTCCCTTTCCCTTTGGTAACTGTTAGTCCGTTCTTGGGTTCTGTGAGTCTGCTGCTGTTGTGTTCCTTCAGTTTTTTCTTTGTTCTTATACTCCACAGATGAGTGAAATCATTTGATACTTGTCTTTTCGGCTTGGCTTATTTCACTGAGCATAATACCCTCTAGCTCCATCCATGTTGTTGCAAATGGTAGGATTTGTTTTCTTCTTATGGCTGAATAATATTCCATTGTGTATATGTACCACCTCTTCTTTATCCATTCATCTACTGATGGACACTTAGGTTGCTTCCATTTCTTGGCTATTGTAAATAGTGCCACAATAAACATAGGGGTGCATCGGTCCTTTTCAAACTGCGCTGCTGCATTCTTAGGGTAAATTCCTAGGAGTGGGGTTCCTGGGTCAAATGCTATTTCTATTTTGAGTTTTTTGAGGAACCTCCATACTGCTTTCCACAATGGTTGAACTAATTTGCAGTCCCACCAGCAGTGTAGGAGGGTTCCCCTTTCTCCACATCGTCGCCAACATTTGTTGTTGTTTGTGTTTTGGATGTTGGCCATCCTAATTGGTGTGAGGTGATAGCTCATTGTGGTTTTAATCTGCATTTCTCTGATGATTGGCAATGTA
This sequence comes from Smutsia gigantea, assembly GCA_032199065.1. Lineage (NCBI taxonomy): Eukaryota > Metazoa > Chordata > Mammalia > Pholidota > Manidae > Smutsia > Smutsia gigantea. The sequence continues at coordinate 176,330 of JAVSCE010009818.1, forward strand.
GAGCATCTTTCATGTGCCTGTTGGCCATCTGAATTTCTTCTTTGGAGAAGTGTCTGTTCAGCTCCTCCGTCAATTTGTTAATTGGCTTATTTGGTTTTTGTTTGTTGAGGTGAGTGAGCTCTTTATATATTTTGAATGTCAACCCCTTATCGGATATGTCATTTATGAATATATTCTCCCATACTGTACGATATTTTTTGTTCTACTGATGGTGACCTTTGCTGTACAGAAGCTTTTTAGTTTGGTATAGTTCCACTTGTTCATTTTTGCTTTTGTTTCCCTTGCCCGGGGAGATATGTTCATGAAGAAGTTGCTCATGTTTATGTCCAAAAGATTTTTGCCTATATTATTTTCTAAGAGTTTTATGGTCATTTTTTTTAGCCATTCAGTAACTCTATGTCTTTTGATTTGTGCATTCAGTCCATTTACATTTAGGGTATGCACTTATTGGCATTGCAGGTTTTAGATTCGTGGTTACCAAAGGTTCAAGGGTAATTCCCATACTATCTAACAGTCTAATTTAACTCCTTTCGTATACTATTACAAACACAACCTAAAGGTTCTTTTTTTTCCTCCTTTTTCTTCCTCCTCCATTCTTTGTATGTTATGAATCATATTCTGTACTCTTTGTCTATCCCTTGGGTGACATATATTTAGCCTTAGGAATACTTTCATCTATAGGAGTCCCTCCAAAATGCACTGTAGAGGTGGTTTGTGGGAGGTAAATTTTCTCTGCTTTTCCTTATCTGAAAATCGTTTAATCCCTCCTTCAGATTTAAATAATAACCTTGCCAGATAAAGTATTTCTGGTTCAAGGCCCTTCTGCTTCATTGCATTAAATACATCATGGCACTCCCTTCTGGCCTGTAAGGTTTCTGTTGAGAAGTCTGATGATAGCCTGATGGGTTTTCCTTTGTATGTGATCTTTTCTCTCTCTCTAGCTGCTTTTAAAAATCTGTCTTTATCGTTGATCTTTGCCATTTTAATTATTGTATGTCTTGATGTTGTCTTCCTTGGGTCACTTGTGTTGGGAGATCTGTGCACCTCCATGGCCTGAGAGACTATCTCCTTCCCCAGATTGGGGAAGTTTTCAGCAATTACCTCCTTAATGACACTTTCTATCCCCTTTTCTCTCTTCTTCTTCTTCTGGTACCCCTATAATGAGAATATCGTTCCGTTTGGATTGGTCACACAGTTCTCTCAATATTCTTTCATTCTTAGAGATTCTTTTTTCTCTCTGTGCCTCCGCTTCTTTGTATTCCTCTTCTCTAATTTCTATTCCATTTACCATCTCTTCAACTACATCTAATCTGCTTTTAAATCCCTCCACTGTATGTTTCATTGCAGATATGGAATTTCTCAATGATTGAATCTCCGACTTAAATTCATTCCTGAGTTCTTGAATATTTTTCTGTACCTCCATAAGCATGTTTATAATTTTTATTTTGAACTCTCTTTCAGGAAGATTGGTGAGTTCAATTTCATTTGGCCCTTTTTATGGGGTTTGTGAGTTTTTGGACTGAACCATGTTCTTTTGACATTTCATATTTCTGTGTGGTGCCCACTAGTGCCCAGAAGCTCCAGTCTCTGGAGCTGCTCAGCCCCTAGAGTGAGGTTGGGGGTCGTAAAGGAGCGGAGCTGGTGCCTGGGGGGAGGAAATATTTGTTTCCTGATTCTTGTCTGTGGTGCTTGTCTCCAGTGTCAGAGCCAGTGGGCCATGCACACACGTGTAAGCGTCTGTGCTTTGCGTCTCTAGCTGTGGAATGGGGGCCTCCCTCTGGCTGGCATGATGCCTGCGCAGTGACTGCAGGTTTGTGAGCAGGTGCCTAAAGGCCAGTAGGAAGGCTCGGCAGGCTGTGTGTCACATTGGGGGGCCTTGTATCTGAGTAGGCAGCTAGGGGGATAGAGCACCTGAATCTCCTTAAAGTTCCCAACCCACTGGGCAGAGTGCACCCAGGCAACCTTGTCCAGTTTTCCCTTCTCCCGTGCAGCAAGCTCCGCCAAAGCCTGCCCCCTCAGCAGCCCTCTGGCTACTAGGAAGCCTCTCAGACCACCCACCCTCCCTCTGACAGAGAGTAACCGGGTGTGGATCCCGTCCTCCACAAATGGCCAGAATGTAAGTCTCCCAGGCCCTCCGCCTGTCTGAGCCCCCCAATGTCCAGAGCACCACACAATATAGGCTTCTGATCACAAAGCAGATCTCCAGGGCTGGGTGTCCAGCAGTCCCAGGCTTTCACCCCCTCCCTGCTCCATTTCTCTTCCTCCCGCTGGTGAGCTGGGGTGGGGGAAGGGCTTGGGTCCAGCCAGATTAAGGCTTTCGTATGTTACCCTGTTTTGTGAGGTCTGTTCTGTTCGTGAGGCCTGTATGCAGTCTGGTGCAGCCTTCTTTCTTCTTGCTGTTTTAGGGTTAGTTGTATT